>JADLZL010004047.1:0-39922 GCA_015844335.1 Chrysopogon serrulatus
TAACCAATGGCACCTTTTGAAAGTATGAGAACTTTTTGTACTTTGAAAATATGCTATTGGTTGGGTTTGAAAAGTGTCACATCACCACTATTTATTTTGCCCAAGATTTCAATTTGAAATTTTTTCAAAAGGGATATTTTTGTATGTTTTTTTACCTCCTTCATAATTTCACCTCAAAATATTCAAAATTTGGGAAAACTTCCAAAAAATACAGTTTGTGCATCTCTTTGAGCTCTACAACTTTGGTATACAAAGTTTTCAAGTTTTTGAATAAAATTTGGAGTAATTTTAAAGTAATTTGAATTTCAAATTGTCCCCTTTTGAGTTTTTAAACTACAATTCAAAAATTATTGGGTTTTCATGAAAAACTTCCAAATGAAAGTTGTAGATCCTGAGAAATAGAACAACTTTTATTTTTGGAGATTTTTATCTTTTATTCAAAATTTGAAAGTAATTTTAAAATCTCCCAAGTTAGGGTTTTGCTTTAAATTCAATTTTTGATGTTCAAATTCAAAAACTATTTGGAATCTGACCAAGCTTCTTAATAAAGTTTGTAGAGCACAAAATTATGAACAATCATTGGGTATATTTTGGGATATTTTGTGTACAGTACAAATTTTTAAAAATAATTTTGAAAATGAAGGGAAAAGGTGGCACTGGCTCTGAGCGAGGGGTGAGTGCCATGCCGGCCGGCCCGGGCGTCCTCCAGTGGCCACTCCCAGGTTTCCGGCGGGTTTCCCGCCGTCCACCTCCACACCTTCGGTGAAGCCCGACCACCAGCAAAAGCATCTCCCGGCCTATAAAAAGCCACTGGCCGTTTTTTTCCCGACCCCCTCGTAAGCCGCTCTCACTTTTGCAGAATTCACGCTCACGCTGCCATCATCACTCCCTCCATCTTGCCAGTAGCTCTTGATCGCCTCTTTTTGAGCTAGGAAGTGCAAGTTAAGATCACGGGGAAAACGCCACTAACCGAGGCCTTTCTTCTTCAACTCCGTTAGGTCCGCCGCCGCCGGTGGTGAGCTATAATATACACCCTCCTCCCGCCCCGCTCGAGTCGTTTTAGGAATGGGTCATCGGGTTCACCTTGGTGTGGTGGTCATGTCTTTGAGTCTCGGTTGCCGGTGGATCTACTCCGTCGATAACTCCACCGCTTTGGCGCCGCGTCCTGTGGCCGCCCGCTTCTCGGCCGCCCTCCCGGTGAGTCATGGAGGTGTTCTAGCTTGTTGTGTCCGCATGGAGTGTAGAGTCGTAGGTGTGTTTGGTTTGCCGGGGAGGTCCACACCGTCGGCGAAGCGCCCGTTTTCGCCGTGTCGTTACCCTGCTTTCGGCGGAGAAAGGAGAGGAGGAAGGAGAAGCCGACAGCCGAGAGGCCCCTGTCGAGTCGAGGAAAGGGCGCAAGCGTAGCGGGCCGCCGCGCAGGCACGCCGAAAGGCCGTGCGGAGAGGCCGCCGCAGTCTGGCGTCCACGGAAGAGAAAAAGTTGTTCTTTTTTCTTTTTAGTTTTTAAATGCTGTTTTTCATATTTTTGTATTAATTCATTTTGGGCAGATAAAAATGTGAGAAAAAAATATGTATGTGACTCTTGTAATATGCTCTGTCAATGAAAAATGCTAACTTATGTTTTTCAGTAAATTTGCTTTGTGATTAAAATTGCTCCTTTAATTAATAAATGCAACTTCCATGATTTTTAATAATTAAAATATAACTCAATAATTATGAAATTTGTTTTTGTGTGCTAATTAGGTGATGATGATCTTAATTATGAAGTTTGGTTAAGTTTTGATTAAGTTTTTTGTATTAAGCTTAATTAATCCCTTTTTTAATTAATGTTTAATTAGTTAATTCTTTGATTAATTAGGGTTTAATTAATCTCCAATTAGTAAGTTAATTAGTGGCTTTCAACGCACTGTAAAATGGTCAATAAATTAGTAATCACCTCTAATCACCATTAGGGTTGCTTGATTTTGGGATTGAGTGATGACCACAGGTCATTAACCCTAATGACCTTCGGCATTTCATGTGATTGTGTGTCGCTAGTCCGTCGTCGTCGACGCTAGTTATACCTTCTTGATGCAAGGGTACCGTGAAGGAAAGTTGTACTCAAGATAGGTTAACGTTTGATGCATCATTTGTCGCATGATCATTCATTTCTTGCATTATAATCATGCATCTCAGGTGGGTAGCTACTGGGACTGAGGAAGGGGTTGATCCAACCCCTGTTCTTGAAGAAGGTGTTCTTTGTGAGGAGGCTGGTTCTGGTTACGGTGATTGGTTCTACGGTCCTCACTTCAGAGAGCCCCAAGGCAAGCCCAGGATGCATTCAAACCCGCCTTGTATTTGAAAAGTTTTTATGATTTCATGTGATGATCTTGCATTAGGTGTAGGAGTTGTGTGTTACCCTACTTGATGCATTTACCATACCTTGATATATTATCCACGGATACTGTTTTGATTTGAAATGCTTAGTATGCGCTTAGTCTTGCTACTAGTGTAGGGTTTTGATAAGCTGTTTACAAAGGTGTGATCACAATGATCCACGATGGGAATTTATGAAAACTTGATGTTGCTTGTCGCCTACCTCTCACCTTGGTAGGGTTAGGGGGTGCGCCCAAGAACATGATGATGAGTAAATCTAGGCGCCGGTGGAGTGACTTGCATCGGGAGGGGCTACCGCCTCGGTGTGTAGTGTCGATCCACTTGTGTCGGTTAAGCACCGTTCGTTACTTGGCCTTGGATCATGAGGTTATTGGATAGTACTAGTCGCATGCTAATGGCGGTAAACTCCACTTGGACTATCTTTTACTAGAACGGACAAGTAGCGTGTGCCCATTCTACGATGCGCACCGCCGAAGTGACCGGCGGCCGTGAGTGAGGTGGTGTCTTGTACCTCCGTTCTGGTAGGGAGAAATCGAGGCGTGAGTTGATGTATGTAAGATGTTGGTCCCGCATACATCGTGCGACTAAAGCCCCATTTGGGTATATAAAGCGGTTCGAATCGTCGTGTGCTCCACGATATGGGAGCCGTGATCCTCGCTTACCCGACATCGTAGTAATAATGGAAGTTGAGTATGGAAAGTTTTGAATTCGGTATATGTTTGACGAGTGATTGATACATTAAGGGGCCGGCTTAGTCTTTTTAGCAAAAAGAGTCTTTTGATCTTGCTAAAGCCTCACCTTGATTCCTATTAGCCCGGCATTCCCGAAGTCTTCTCCCCAATTTTGGTCGGGTAAGTCTTGCGGAGTACTTTTGTACTCGGGGTTTGTTTAACCCATTGCGGTGTGAACCGCATGGGCAAGCGTGCTACGGCCCTTGCCGCATGACGGTTGTTGAAGAAGTGTCCGAGGAAGAGTGAATTGAGTGGCCTTTTGGGCGGGGCAACTTTTGTTCGTGGTTTGTAATCAAGTTAAGTAATGATACTTCCATTTGGGTTGTAATAATACTGTTTGTATAAGTTTTACAAAATGTTTGTAAATTAAGTTATTGTAAGTCTTCCGCTACTGCGGTATTTTGTATGAAAGCTGTTGTAATATTGTGATGTATGTAAGTATCGATCCTGGAGTGATTGTGGTTTATCGGGGATCCACCCGACGGAACATTCTAGGTTATATGGTGTATAAGCATGGTTGATCGAGGTCTTAGGGACAAGGTCGGTGCTTGTGGGCCATATAATTTAGAAAGGTTACGCCACGAAAGGGTATCGAGCGGTATTTTACAAAGATACTTACAAGATACTTTTTCAAAACTTCAAAATGTTTTGGATCTAAATGCTAAAATAGGTTTTTAGTCCAAATTGCTTCGCTCCGTCTTAATTCTTTCTTGTAGTCTTGTTAGGTGCTATTTAAAAGAGGGTCTTAATGCGGAGTATCATGTGTTTTTCTTTTGCCCTATATTACTAAAAAGTATGCTTATGTTAGTTTAAAAGGTTTTCGCTCGATCCGTAGGTTCGATCATGCATCATATCTAATTCACATATTTAAAATTTTATTCTCGAAACAAAGTGGTTGGGCTAAGTAAAATCAAACCTGTTCTTGCTGACTCTAAGGTTCCCTATCTTATAGACTCTATCTTTGCTTACTACAGGATGGCACGCACTAAGCAGACTGCTCGTAAGATGACCGGACCAAAGGGAGTACCGCGTCACCAGATGGCGCCACATAGTCACGATGCTGAGGCAGGACCTAGCGAGCCACAGCCTGGGAGGAAGATAACCAAAAGGCAGAAGATAGCTGAGTTGGTCATGAGCTAGCCACTTGTTACCAAAGATCATTGCAAGGCAACAATTGAAAACATCAAGCTGAAGTCCGAGATAGAGAATCTGCAGAGGAGCAAGAGCGAAGGATATCAAGTCCATCCACGAGTATCGGCGGAAAATTGCGCAACTTGAGCGGCGGGAACTAGAAGCCACAAGGAACCAAAGAAATGATGGGTACGATGCTATTGAGGAGTTGCAGGCTCAGGTGGAGGATCTTGAAGCATATACAGCTGCTTTACACGAGGAGATCCATCATCAGCATAATCTCCACGATCCGGTGTACCAGCAGCAGGTAGCCGCAGATGACTTGGGATCGGTGGAGTCACCAGAGGTGTACCCGACCCCAACCGAGGAGTCCGACGCAGATGAGTCCGCTGCGGACAATGAGTCTGACCCAGATGAGGGATCTGACATCTGAGCTCCCTGAGAGAGAGAGAGATGTAATATATGTTAAATAGTCAACCTGGGGTGTCCGGCCTATGGGCGGACTTGTAAAATAAATAAGTGAACCTTTGTATGACTGGCTTGTACTGTTGCTTTCAATTTTAATAAATCCCGCTTGTGAATAAATCCGATCCTCGCTTTATAACAGATGTGCGGTTCTTCACAAGAGGGGTGAGGTCCCTCGGGCACCACAAGCACCACCAAGGCCGTGGCGGCTTTAGTCCACGCCACCATCGAGAATGCCCGTATGCTACGGGAGCTAAGTCAGCGTAATCGAATGCACCACGTGAAAATCGGGGTCGCCGTAATCACGACGAAACCACATATGCGGACTTCACCGATACTCGTCGCCCGGTGTTCACTGTATTTGAGGAGCCCCTAGAAGCTAATGATTGGCTTCGCATTATAGATCTGAAGTTTGATTTCTTTGGAAGGTTGTCCGGACTTGATGAAACCCAAGTTTGCCGCCGGCGGTGAGAGGCCCCGCATCCGCATGGTGGGCGAATTTCCTTGCACGGCCGCCCGGCCCGACCCGCCCAATCACCGGACCGTGTTCAAAGATGCATTCCGTCAAGCATTTTATACGACGGAGTAATGCAAGCTAAGTTAGAAGAGTTTTTAGCCCCGAAACAAGGTGGACAATCGGTGGTGCAAAGACGTGAACTCCTTTAGCCACCTCTCACAAGTATGCACGAGAACATGTGGATCCGATATAAAGAAGAAGAAGTGCTTCCTCAGGGGTTTAAAGGGAGATATCAAAACCCACCTTACCTCAAACCCCAATGCCACTTTCTACGAGGTAGTGGATATAGCCATTGCCTATGAGAAATCCCCTGTTCGAGCAAAAGAGTGAGGAGCGACGTGCTTTCTCTCGACAATCGGGCGGAATCCGTAAACGCCGAAAAGTTATCTATCATCCCACCCAAGCACTATCGCCCACCATTTCGTTATCCACAATCCAAAATCCTCAACCCTATCGCTACCCACCACAGCAGCAACAAGCTCCGAGGCCTTGGTGTACCCTCGCCTGCCGCCGCGAACCTATCCCAAAGAGCCGAACACCCGGGGTGTTCAGAAACCAACTCCACCCGCTCCACAAAATACTTCTACCGGTTTCGGCCCGTGTTTCAATTGTGATCAAGTCGGGCATACAGTTTAAACTGTCCCTACCCCAAAAGGAAAGCTTCCCAATTTCAAGCAAGGGTCTGGCGGTCAAACGGCCCGAGTCAAGGCAGGGGTGTTCCACAGCGTGTCCCGAAGGTTAATGCCGGGGAAGAAGATGGGCGGCGTCTATCAAGTCCCCGGGGAACGTTCTTGAAGGAGAACCCGTGTTGATGAGTATGTTCCACGTTGCCGGTCCCCCCGCACTTACATTATTTGATTCGGTGCATCTCATACATTTATCAACCGCACATTTGTTACCAAGCATGAAATTCCCATAAAAGAAATTAAAGATGAGTTTATGGTGCAATCACCGGGAGGGCGTATGTGTACACGGGAAGTAGTCTCTCGATTCCTATATCTCTTGGTGGGTATTTATATCCCACGGATCGATAGTATTGAAGGATCAAAATATAGATGTGATCCTCGGAATGAACTGGTTACGCCAAGTATGGCGCCGTGATAGATACTCCGAATAGAAATGTTAAGTTGTTGCTACGATAACCAGTCCCCACTCCTTATCCAATTTCCGATTCCCAAGAAAGCGGTTACGACCGCTAATGCAACCTCAGTGCCAGCACTTCAAGATATACCGGTAGTCCGTGAGTTTCGGATGTGTTCCCCGATGATTTGCCCGGGCTACCACAGGAAAGAGATGTTGAATTTGTGATTGAGTTGAAGCCGGATAATCGCACAAGTATCCCGAAGAGCTTATAGGATGCCCCCAAAAGAGTTAGCTGAATTGAAAACTCAATTGAAAGAACTGTTGGATAAAGGTTTTATCCGACCTAGTTCATCACCGTGGGGTTGTCCTGCAATCTTTGTGAAAAAGAAAGATCAAACTCTGAGAATGTGTGTGGACTATCGTCCATTAAACGAGGTGACCATCAAAAATAAATATCCTCTTCCTCGTATCGATCTTCTCTTTGATCAACTTGCGGGAGCCAAGGTGTTCTCCAAGATTGATCTTAGATCTGGCTACCACCAAATACGTATACGGCCGGAAGATATTCCGAAAACCGCCTTTACCACCAGATACGGCCTATACGAATATCTAGTCATGTCATTTGGGCTTACTAATGCTCCGGCCCATTTCATGTATCGATGAACTCGGTGTTTATGCCCGAGCTCGATCGTTTTGTCGTAGTGTTCATCGGCGACATTCTTATATATTCAAAAAAAAATAAAGAAGAGCATGCGGAGCATCTCCGTATTGTTTCGTCTCTCTCGGAGAGCATCAGCTTTATGCTAAATTTAGTAAGTGTGAGTTTTGGCTTAGTGAAGTCAAATTCCTCGGTCATGTCTTATCGGCCGAGGGTGTTGCGATTGATCCCAGCAAAATCCAAGATATTCTTAATTGAAACCACCCACCACCGTTCATCAAGTTCGTAGCTTCCTTGGAATGGGATATTACCGTCGTTTCGTTCTCGATTTCTCCAAATTAGCCAAACCAATCACAGAACTCCTCAAGAATCAAACCAAATTCCGATGGTCATCTGAATGTGAGCAAGCTTTCCATAAGTTAAAAGATCTTCTAACCACTGCCCCAATCCTTGCTCGGCCAGATATTGAAAAGCCATTCGATGTGTATTGTGATGCGTGCCCGCATCGGCATCGGATGTGTGTTAATGCAAGAGGGCAAAGTTATTGCTTATGCTTCGAGGCGCTTGAAGCGACATGAAGAGCATTATCCAACTCATGATCTTGAGTTAGCCGCGTAGTTGTGCATGCTCGAAAATATGGAGGCATTATTTCTTTGGGCAACAAATGTCATATTTATAGTGATCATAAAAGTTTGAAGTATATCTTCACCACGATCCGAGTTGAATATGAGGCGGCGAAGGTGGCTTGAATTAATCAAAGATTATGATCTTGAAGTCCATTATCATCCTGGCAAAGCCAATGTGGTTCGGATGCTCTCAGTCGAAAGAGTCGATTGCAAGCGTCTTTTTGTCACTCCAAGAAAATCTGAGTCTATGTCAAGAGTTAGAGATTAAATATTGATATAATTTCTCAGGGTACTCTGAATGATATCACCGTACACTCATCTATTCAAGAAAAGATTATTGCCGCTCAACGAGAAAGCAAAGGGCTCAAGCATATCGAGAGAAAAAGTCGGATCGGGGCAAGCATCTTGCTTCCGCCTTGATGACGACAATGTGTTATGGTTCAAAAATCGCCCGGGTTGTTCCAAAAGTTCCCGAGCTCCCGGCAGATGATTCTTGATGAAGCTCACCTAACCAGATTCTCGATCCATCCAGGTAGCAATAAAATGTATCATGACCGAGGCGTAGATTGCAGTGGACTAAAATGAAAATCGAGATAGCTCGATATGTTGCAAGATGTGATACTTGTCGAGGAAAGTCAAAGCCGTGCATTTAAAGACTGGCGGCATGTTACAACCTTTACCAATTCCAGCTGGAAGTGGGAAGATATAAGTATGGATTTTATTGTGGGTCCGCCTACAACAAAAAGGGTTATGATTCTATATGGGTGATTGTGGATCGATTGACTAAGTCGGCCCATTTTATTCCGATTGAAGAATGTTTACCGCGCACCTCAATATGCGCGGTTATACATAGACCGAATTATGTGTTTGCATGGGGTACCCAAGTCTATTGTTACCGATAGAGGTACACAGTTTGTTGCTAAATTCTGGCAGAAATTTCATGAAACTTTGGGTACTAAATTATTATATAGTACGGCTTACCATCCCAAACCGAGGGCGCGGGCGAAAAAGAGTAAATCAAATTCTAGAAGATATGTTGAGATCTTGTGTATTGACATATTCCTCGGCATGGGATGAATGTTTGCCATTAGCAAAATTTGCTTATAATAATAGCTATCAAGAAAGTCTCAAAATGGCACCATTTGAAGCATTATATGGTCGCCGATGTCGTACTCCACTTAACCGGGTCCGAACCGGGGAGAAAGGTGGTTCTATGGAGTTGATTTAGTTAAAGAAACTGAAGATAAAGTCAGACAAATTCGAGCAAATTTGAGAAGAGCTCAGTCTCGACAAAAGAGTTATGCAGATCGTCATCGTCGACCCTTGGCGTTTAAAGTTGGAGATTATGTATACTTGAAGGTGTCACCGAGCAAAGGTATCGACCGTTTCGGGGTGAAAGGTAAACTAGCACCTCGATACATCGGTCCATTTCAAATTATTGAACAAGTGTGGGAAGGTAGCATACCGTGCGGATCTACGGCGGGTTGTCAATGGTGCACAATGTGTTTCATGTGTCCCAACTGAAAAAGTGTTTGCGAGTACCAGACAAGGTCACTGACATTGAAGGTCTTCGCATTGAGTCTGATCTGAAATGTGCAGAGTATCCAGTCAAAATTCTTGATCGAAAAGACCGAGTCACCCGCAGGCACATAAGAAGATTTTATAAAGTTCAGTGGGATCAGCACTCTGAGGATGAAGCCACTTGGGAATCTGAGGAATTCTTGAATGAGCACTTTCCAGAGTTTCTTTCTTCTTTCTCCTAAGTCACGATTCGTTTCTAAGGATCATGACTTTCCAAAAACATGAGACTTGTAATATGAACCTTCTACCTCCCTTATGAAACCATGTAAGATGTGTTTGCTTGACACATTTCCTTTTCCATTACTTAGCCCTAAGCTTTGAATCTCGGGACGAGATTCCTTTTAAGGGGAATATAATGTAACACCCCGGTGTTACGTTAAGCAAAACCTGCCATGTCATCATCATCATTGCATGAGCATTCATGATTAGAAAACCCTAATTCAAACAATTAAAATAAGTTTACGATTCTAGGGTGTTGTTTGAGCTCCTTTGTATTACATGTGCTTATGTTTATAATTTGAATCCTGCTCACATGTTTGATTTCTTAAATAAAACCAATCAATTAAAATCAACCGTGATGTTTGCAAGTGCTTGGCTAACCCTGACTTTCACCTTAAACAAGTTTTCTAAATCAAATGAGGTGCAAGAGAGAACCAAGTTTGAAATTGGCATTCAATTCCCAAATCCTAGCTTGAGAGGCTAAGTGTTGGAATTGGAATATCACTTTCAAATTTGGTGAGCTAACCATGATTAATTTTATAAATAAAAGTTGCCAACCAATGGCACCTTTTGAAAGTATGAACTTTGTACTTTGAAAATATGCTATTGGTTGGGTTTGAAAAGTGTCACAGCACCACTATTTATTTGCCCAAGATTTCAATTTGAAATTCTTTTCAAAAAGGGATATTTTCAAGATATTTTTTTTACCCCTTCATAATTTCACCTCAAAATATTCAAAATTTGGGAAAACTTCCAAAATACAGTTTGTGCATCTCTTTGAGCTCTACAACTTTGGTATACAAAGTTTTTCAAGTTTTTGAATAAAATTTGGAGTAATTTCAAAAGTAATTTGAATTTCAAATTGTCCCCTTTTGAGTTTTAAACTACAATTCAAAAATTATTGGGTTTCATGAAAAACTTCTTAAATGAAAGTTGTAGATCCTGAGAAATAGAACAACTTTTATTTTTGGAGATTTTTATCTTTTATTCAAAATTTGAAAGTAATTTTAAAATCTCCCAAGTTAGGGTTTTGCTTTAAATTCAATTTTGATGTTCAAATTCAAAAACTATTTGGAATCTGACCAAGCTTCCTTAATAAAGTTTGTAGAGCACAAAATTATGAACAATCGGTATTTTGGGATATTTTTGTGTACAGTACAAATTTTAAAAGTAATTTTGAAAATGAAGGGAAAAGGTGGCTTGTCTGATGAGTGAATGGGGGGTGCCATGCCGGCCGGTCGGCCGTCGCCGCCGTGGCCACTCCCGCGCCTTCCGGGGGTTTCACGCGCCGCCCACCACCTCCACACCTTCGTGAAGTCGCCAGCCACTGTAAAGCATCTCCCCTGGCCTATAAAAGCCACCGGCCGTCGTTTTTTTTTTTTCCCCTCACCTTTGCCGCCGGCCGACGCTCACACTTTTGCAGAATTCACGCTCCACGCGCCATCATCACTCCCTCCATCTTGCCGGTAGCTCCGCCTTGATCTTGCGCCTCTTTTGAGCTAGGAAGTGCAAGTTAAGATCACGGAATCGCCCCTAACCGAGCCTTTCTTCTTCAACTCCGTCGTCTGCCCAGCCGTGGTGAGCCACCGCTGCTCATCCTCCTCCCGCCCAGCTCAGTCGTTTGGGTCGCAAAGTTCGCCTTGGTGTGCCGGTCACGTAGGCGTGCTTGGTTTCGGTGGAGAAGCTCGGAGGGGGCACCGACGGCTGTGGCCGGCGAGTCGCCGGGGTCGCCGTCCCGAAGGCCCGAGGGTCGGCATAGGCCGTTTAATAGCCTCGAGCGCGCGGCATGGAGTGTAGAGTCCGTCGGTGTGGTTGGTTTTGCGGAGATTCGTCGCCGGAGAAGAGCCGCCGCTCGCCGTGTCGTTGCCCCGTCGGCCGGAGAGAAAGGAGAGGAGGAAGGAGAAGCTGACAGGCCTGGCCCGCCTGTCAGCGAGAGAGGAGAAAAGGGAGCCGGGCCGCGCGCGCGTGGAGTTGGGCGCGCGCTGTGGGCAGGCCGTGGGCCGCACAGCGGTCCACGGAAGAGAAAAGAGTTGTTCTTTTTTCCTTTTTAGTTTTTAAATGCTGTTTTTCATATTTTTGTATTAATTCATTTTGGGCAGATAAAAATGTGAGAAAAATATGTATGTGACTCTTGTAATATGCTCTGTCAATGAAAAATGTTAACTTATGTTTTTCAGTAAATTTGTTTTGTGATTAAAATTGCTCCTTTAATTAATAAATGCAACTTCCATGATTTTTAATAATTAAAATATAACTCCAATAATTATGAAATTTGTTTTGTGTGCTAATTAGGTGATGATGATCTTAATTATGAAGTTTGGTTAAGTTTTGATTAAGTTTTGTATTAAGCTTAATTAATCCCTTTTTTTTAATTAATGTTTAATTAGTTAATTCTTTGATTAATTAGGGTTTAATTAATCTCCAATTAGTAAGTTAATTAGTGGCTTTCAACGACTGTAAAAATGGTCAATAAATTAGTAATCACCTCTAATCACCATTAGGGTTGCTTGATTTTGGGATTGAGTGATGACCCTAGGTCATTAACCCTAATGACCTTCGGCATTTCATGTGATTGTGTGTCGCTAGTCCGTCGTCGCCGACGCTAGTTATACCTTCTTGATGCAAGGGTACCGTGAAGGAAAGTTGTACTCAAGATAGGTTAACGTTTGATGCATCATTTGTCGCATGATCATTCATTTCTTGCATTATAATCATGCATCTCTGTCGTGTAGCTACGGACCGAGGAAGGGGTTGATCCAACCCCCTGTTCTTGAAGAAGGTGTTCTTTGTGAGGAGACTGGTTCTGGTTCGGTGATTGGTTCTCTGGTCCTCACTTCACCGAGCCCCAAGGCAAGCCCGGATGCATTCAAACCCCGCCTTGTATTTCGAAAAGTTTTTATGATTTCATGTGATGATACCGCATTAGGTGTAGGAGTTGTGTGTTACCCTACTTGATGCATTTACCATACCTTGATATATTATCCTCGGATACTGCTTTTGATTTCGAAATGCTTAGTATGCGCTTAGTCTTGCTACTAGTGTAGGGTTTTGATAAACTGTTTACAAAGGTGTGATCACAATGATCCCTGATGGGAATTTATGAAAACTTGATGTTGCTTGTCGCCTACCTCTCACCTTGGCCGGGTTAGGGGTACGCCCAAGAACATGATGATGAGTAAATCTAGACGCCGGTGGAGTGACTTGCATCAGGAGGGGCTACTGCCCTGGTGTAGTGTCGTCCACTTGTGTCGGTTAAGCACCGTTCGTTACTTGGCCCTTGGATCATGAGGTTATTGGATAGTACTAGTCGCATGCTAATGGCGGTAAACTCCACTTGGACTATCTTTTACTAGAACGGACAAGTAGCGTGTGCCCATTCTACGATGCGCACCGCCCGAAGTGACCGAGCGGCCGTAGTGAGGTGGTGTAATGTACCTCCGCTTACGGTAGGGAGAAATCCGGGCGTGAGTTGATGTATGTAAGATGTTGGTCCCTGCATACATCGTGCGACTAGGAAGCCCCAATTTGGGTATATAAAGCGGTTCGAATCGTCGCGGTGCTCCACGATATGGGAGCCGTGATCCTCGCTGACCAAAGATCGTAGTAATAATGGAAGTTGAGTATGGAAAGTTTTGAATTCGGTATATGTTTGACGAGTGATTGATACATTAAGGACTGGCTTAGTCTTTTTAGCAAAAAGAGTCTTTTGATCTTGCTAAAGCCTCACCTTGATTCCTATTAGCCCGGCATTCCCGAGTCTTCTCCCCAATTTTGGTCGGGTAAGTCTTGCGGAGTACTTTTGTACTCGGGGTTTGTTTAACCCTCATTGCGTGTGAACCGCATGGGCAAGCGTGCTACGGCCCTTGCCGCATGACGGTTGTTGAAGAAGTGTCCGAGGAAGAGTGAATTGAGTGGCCTTTGGGCGGGGCAACTTTTGTTGCGTGGTTTGTAATCAAGTTAAGTAATGATACTTCCATTTGGGTTGTAATAATACTGGTTTGTATAAGTTTTACAAAATGTTTGTAAATTAAGTTATTGTAAGTCTTCCGCTACTCTCGGTATTTTGTATGAAAGCTGTTGTAATACTTTGTGATGTATCGTAAGTATCGATCCCGAGTGATTGTGGTTTATCGGGGATCCACCCGACGGAACATTCTAGGTTATATGGTGTATAAGCATGGTTGACCGAGGTCTTAGGGACAAGGTCGGTGCTTGTGGGCCATATAATTTAGAAGGTTACGCCACGATGAGCACCCGCCGCGCCACTATTGTGAGAAGAGGTGGTGGGCCCCCCACGACCGAGGCGGTTCGACGCACCGCGTGCGTGTGCCCTGGGTCCCACGGGGGACGTGACGGTGGCGTGTGCTGCGGCCGCCATCGAGCCGCGCGCCGCCAGTCCTCGGGTTCAGCGTGTCGGGATCCTTTTGCGGAGAAAAAAACCTGCGCCGTGTGTGAGGCGCCGCGGGGCCCGTGTGGGCTGTGGCCGCCCGCGTCTTTGGCGCTGGGTCTCCGTGTGACGTGCACTTGAGTAGGGAATCCCGGGCGCGATCGCGCATTAAATGCGGGTAGATGAACCGACCGGGGGTTTCGGGTATAAGTACCGGGCGTGGCGGCGTTTGGCTTCCTTCTCGCCTTCCTCGCCCTTGCGCCCGCCTTCATTCTCTCCGCTTATCGCCATCTGCTCTCGGCGCCGCCGAGAGAGGAAAAGGAAGCGAGAAAAAGAGAGAACTCACCTGCACCCGCCCGGCCCGCCGTTGCCATGGCGTCGAGACCCGAGATCATCGGCGTGGAGGAGTGGGAGATGAGTTCCGTGGACGCCGCCGAGCTGGTGGCGCTCGTGGGGGAAGGGGCTTCGCCGCCCGTGCCGACAACGCCTCGCCCGGAGTGGATGGTTCCGCCGGCCGACCACTGTCCCCGCACCCGCCACCGGGATACGTCGTGAGCTTCACGGCGTTCCATGAGAACGGGCTCGGGATGCCGGCGGGTCGATTCTTGAGGGCCGCCCTCGAGTACTACGGCCTGGAGCCGCAGAACCTCAACCCAACTCCATCACGCACATGGCGGTGTTTGTCGCCTTGTGCGAGGGCTATCTCGGGGTCGAGGTCCATTGGGACCTCTGGCTCCACTTCTTCGAGGGCGCCCTCTACCTCAAAGGTGTCGAGAAGAGGAAAAGGACATCCGTCCGCCGGGGGCTGCATACTGCAGATTCTTGGGTCGCAACCGGGAGTCCTACATCCCGTGAAGCTCACCTCCTCCAACCGCGGCCGGGCGCGAAGTGGTGGTTCTACCTCCGGAACGACTTCGGTCATCTGCCCGCTTACACCGGGAGGGTGTTCGATGTGGAGCCCGCGAGGTGGAAGGAGGAGATTATCCTGGAGAGGACTACCCCGCTGAAGAAGGTGTTCCGCGCTTTGAAGATGCTGACCCACAAGGGGCCGGACGCATCGATTGTCATTCTTTGCCTTCCACAGCGGCGAGTCCCGCCCCCTTATGGAGAGGCGACCCCACTGTTTGACATGAGGGAAGGCAGCCCTTGGGCCGGGCGCGGATGTCGTCCGTCGACCTCGAGCACGACGAGGTCGTCGAGCGGACCAAGAGGGCGGCGACGGTGACGAGGCGTCTCCAACCTCTACAAGGTTGCGATGCGCCCCCACCCGGATGCCATCTCCGTGGTAAGTCTCTATGGTCGTGTTTGTACCGTTAATGTTCGCATCCTCCCCTTCATCCTCATCTTATTCTTTTCTTTGCAGGGATTGGCCGGGAAGCTGCGGGCGTCCAAGCCCCCCATCGCCGCGGAGAAAGAGGCGAACAAGGCCCATGCGGAGAAGCAGAGGGAGAAGAAGAAGAAGAAGTCGGACAGGAATGCCCGTAAGCAGAGCGAACAGCGCGCCCTGGACAAGCGGCGGCGCCGGCAGGAGGAAGAGGGACTCCCTCGAGAGCCGACACCCTCCGATACCACCGGCGCCGATGATGACGATGATGAGGATGACGAGGGGGAGGATTACGACTTCCTCGGCTTCATGGAGGATGAGAGGCTGAAGGAGTCGTTGGTTCTGCCCCCAGCTCCTGGTGATGCGCCGCAGAGGCAGGCGGCGGAGAGGTCCAGCACGCAGGCCTCAGCCTCGGCGTCTTCAGGGCCGAGGCTGCGTGTTGAGCCCAGGCCTCTACGGTTTCGCCGATGTGGTCTCCGAAAACGCCCAGCATGCACCGCTGATACGTGGCCCCTGCGTTCCTGAGCCCGAAGGGCAGTACATACCGAAAGGGGTGATGAAGGAAGTCGCGAGCTGGTCGGACTCCTTCATCTTGATTTGGTGGTAGCCGGAATAGGCATCAAGGAAGGATAAGAGCTCACACCCCGAAGTGGAGTCGACTATCCGATCGATACGTGGTAAGGGAAAAGGGACTTTCGGACATGCTTTATTTAGACTAGTATAATCTACACACATCCTCTATTTTCCACTCTTTTTTCTAACCAGTACAGGATTAGATAACCACTCAGGGTGGAACACCTCTTTGATGAACCCGGCCGCCAAAAGCTTGTTCACCTCCTCGCCAATGGCCCTGGCGCTTCTCCTCGTCAAATCGGGCGCAGACGCCTTCACCGGCTTGGACCCCGGCCGGATGTCAAGGGAGTGCTCGGCGACTTCCCTCGGAATGCCCGGCATGTCCGAGGGACTCCACGCAAAGATGTCGACGTTTGCGCAGAGGAAGTCGACGAGCACAACTTCCTATTTCGGGTCGAGGGAGGCGCAGATCTTCACCGCCTTGCCAGATGGAGAGGCGGGGTCCAGCGGGACCTCCTTTACTCCGTCGGACGGCTCGAATGCGCTGGCGTGACGCTTGGTGTCGAGGGCCTCGGAGATCGCCACGGCCTCAGCGTGCTCGACTGCCTCGACGTCGCAGTTGAACGCGTGCTCGTAGGAGGAGCCGACGGTGATGACGCCATTGGGGCCCGGCATCTTGAGGAGAAGGTAAGTGTAGTTGGGGACGGCCATGAACTTCGCATACGCGGGACGTCCGAGGATTCCATGATAGGTTCCTCGAAAGTCAACCACGTCGAAGGTGATGACCTCCTTGCGAAAGTTCGACGGCGTCCCAAAGCAGACCGGGAGGTCGATCAGCCCGAGGGGCCAGGCGCGTCTACCCGGCACTATGCCCTGAAAGGGAGAGCTACTTGGGCCGAAGCCGTGGCGCTCTATCCCCAACAAGCCGAGGGTTTGGAGTAGAGGATGTTAAGGGCACTTCCGCCATCCATCAGCACCTTGGTGAGCCGCACGTTGCCGACAATGGGGTCGACCACGAGCGGGTACCGCCCTGGCTTCGGCACGTAGAGCGGGTGGTCGTCGATGCTGAAGGTGATGGCGTCGGCGGACCACGGCAGGTACTGCGGAGTGGTGGGGTGTACCGAGAATATCTCTCGGCGTTCGCGCTTGATCTGGCGCGGGGTGAGGTTCGCCGGCAGTCCCCCGATGACCATGAAAACGTCATGGACCTCAGGGAACTCCTCGCCTTTGTTTTCCCCTTCTTTCTTCTTCTTGTCCTCAAAGCGGGGAAGCTTCGATAGAAGCGACAGGCCAAGTCGCACTCCCCATAGTATGCTTGACGGGGAATCTGTGGAAAGGGCAGGGCTTTTTGAGCATGTCGTCGAAAGCCCGGGCCGGGGGGCCTCGGGGGGCCTTATGGTCGGCCGCGGCGGCGATGTCGCCTTCGAGTCCGCCTCCCTTTTGCCCTTCTTCCCTTTGCACTTGTTCTTCTTGTTTTTCTTGGGGTTGCGGAGTGCCTCCCCCTTGGCATCGTCTTCCTTCCGCTTCCCTTTGTTGCCGTTGTCGCGGAAAATCGCCCCCCCGCCTCCTCGCCGGAGGTTAAGTTCGTCGCTACTTCGAACAGCTCGTTGGCGGTGGTTGGCATCTTCCGTCCCAACTCATGGACGAGCTCCTTGCGTGTCGTGCCATCAAGGAACGCTGGCTGATGATGGCGGTGCCGGCCACGTTGGGCAGCTCCGTGCTTTTTTTCGAGAAGCGCCTCGATGAAGTCCCGTAGCGTCTCGTCGGGCTTCGGCGGCGGCTTGCGGAGATCCCACGAGTTCCCCGGGCGCACGTGACGTGCCTAGAAATTCCCCACAAAAACCCCGACTAGTTCGGACCGATCGCGGATCGTGTGGGCGGGAAGATGCTCCAACCAAGCGCGCGCCGAATCACCCAGGTGAAGCGGGAGGTTGCGGATGATAAGTCGGTCATCGTCCCGCGCCGCCAAGCCGGCATGCCAGGCGGTAGTCGTTGAGCCAAACCTCGGGGTTCGTTTCTCCCAGTATTTGGCAAGGTTGGCCATTTTGTCGGAATCGGAAGGGGAACCGTGCGTTGCGGATCTCCCGGTGAAGGCGCTGGCCCCAGGGGGATCGGCATCATCACGGTCCTCGTCGCTTCTCGCTTTGCCACCTCTGCGTGGGCTGGCGGTCGTGCCCGCCCGTGCTCCGGCTTCCTTCGCGGCGTTGTTGATGGCGTTGCGTGCGTCACCATCGCCGATCTTTGCCGCGGTTGTCCGAAGACGCTCGCGGATCGACCTCAGCGATGGGTCCCTGATGGACCGAGGCTTCTCGCTCGTGGTGTGGGCGCTCTCCGTCCTCCCCGTCCCTTAGTGCCCGATGTCGAGAGGACGAGCTTTCAGCCTGCTGGACAGCCAGCGGTCTCGAGATAGTCTCGCAGATCATCTCGAATCCGTCGCCCCCGGGGGTGGATGGTTCTCGCATCGTCCGGACGAGGAGGGCAGCCGCCGCGACATTATGACTTGCTCGTGGGAAGATGGGGACGCTCTCCACCCTCATCGCCGTTGACGATCCTTCGTTGGCGTCACGCAGCGTGGCGACGAGCAGCGGGGCTAGGATTGCGCTAGCGCGACGGTGGGCACGTTAAATGCGCTATCTCTGTCAGAATAAGGCGGCCGGTCGCTTCGAGCCTGTCCCCAAGCTCCCGAATCCGCTCGATAGCGGGGCCGTGGCCTCGAGGGGTAGCGGTAGTTCGCCGGTCCCCGGAGGGCCCTGTACGCTGGAGTCTGTGGTCCCTGGCCCGGAGGCCGGGACGTGCTAGGGTCCTCGGGTGTTGCGCCCGCCGGAGCCGCCTCGCGGCAGGCTGGGATCACGGCCACGTCGCCGTCGTCGTTACCGTTGCCGCCTACGCCGAAGTTCACCGATCTCCACGTGAAAGCATTCACGAGTTGGATCGTACATGTCGTCCGGGGAGTCGGAGTCGGGTAGCCGAAAGCTTAAGGCGTGCTCGGGATGAACCCCTGGGCTCCGTATCCTCGAGGTAGCGCCGGATCGGGTGGGTGTAGCGCCGCCGGAGTAAGCGGCTGCTCCTCCTACCTGATCAGGTACTCCGAGTAGGAATGGATGGAACCGTCGGGGGTGTCCGCGTCGGGGTGCTCCGTGGTGCGCTGCCGACGGCGGGGCGCTTCCTCCGGGCTCCCATGGCGGTGGAGACCGACGTTGCGTATGTGGCAGCAGCGTTGGCCATGCCAAACGGCTGGCATGGTGGCGACGGCGGTGAGCATCCCCCACGGCGGGTATCGTCCAGCCCAGCCGCCGCTAGATCTTCCCCGCAAACCGCCGGCGTCGTGGTGCGTCCACCGAGCGCGGCGGGAGCGAGCGCCGTGGCGCCCTCTGCCGGGCCGGTGTTGGGTCCGCCGGGGGACTCGTCGGAAGGCCCCCGAACTCCGGCCGGGAGGAGTTCCATGTCGCTTGGACTCCGGTCGACACGAACTCAAGCTCACCGAACCGGATCAGGGTCCCCGCCTCCGGGGCTGGAGAGGGAGAGGAGTTGGGGCTGAGAAATCGCCCGAAGCGTCGTTACGTCTGCCGCAGGCCATCCGGAGGTTTTTGCGGGAAAGGAGGTGAAACACGCACTTTGCCCCTACCGGGCGCCGCCAACCGCCGGTGCTAGAACCGGGCGGTCCTAGTATCAACGAGTAAATTTGCGGCGTGCTCCCACCCCCGGATGGTGTGCGAGATGGACACAAGGGAGTCTTGTATTATCTTGCACTAAGGTGCTTGTAGGTAGGGGTGTACAAGCAGGTGGAGAGAGGGAGCTGGTCCCAAGTTTCGTGGAGATGAATGTATGAGCCCGTGTGAAGGAGATTGCTAGGCTCGCACGTAGTCCGTTTGTCCTGTGTCTAGACCAACCGGTTTGCCTATGGACTTGTTTACTTGCCCTTGGAAGGACCCCCGTCCTCCTCTTTTATAGCCGCAAGGGGAGGAACGGGCTTTTAGTACAGTGTCTGAATAGGTGAGACGGTGGTGGGCGCCGCCTCTTCTCGGCCGAGGCCTCGGGGCTTCTCCTCTGCCTTGTTTCGAGGCCCCGGTGTGGGCGGCGGCCTTGTCTTGCACGGCGCCGTGCTGCCGATTGCGGGCGCCGTTCTGTGGAGTCGGCTCCTCGATCTTGGCAACGGAGGGGGAAATCATGATCACCGTGTCCGGGCGCTGTGGCTGCTGTAGCTTTGACTCATCCCCAGTCCGAAGCTCCGAGGGCCGTGGCGTCGTTGTCGTATACGGCGTGGCCGGGCGCAGATACACCGCATGGAGGCCGTCTCCGCCTTCCCAGCCCCAGATACCCAGTGTACAGTGGCGGGGCTCCGGAAGACCCGGCCTCCATTACAAGGTCGGCGCCGCGGCGCTGCTTCTGGGCGCGGGCGCACGCCATGTCGTGACTTCCCTTGACGGGACCTGTCGCTGCAGGTTAGTCATCATGGCGCCCCTACGGTGGCGTGCATGGCCGCCACCAGCAGGGGTAGCGTAATCATGAACGCGGCGTAGGGTTGCGACGGACGGCTCCCCATCCCCCGCCCGGGCGTCGGGCGGCACCGACAGCACCGGGAAGCGGGCGGTGGTTATACGTCAAGTCCATTGTGGTCGCTTGACCAAGGGAGAGGCGGGCGCGCCCCGGCCCGAGGCCCCTAGCACGGGGGCTCGGGAGGGGCGGGAGGGGGAGCTCGTCAAGGCGTCCCCTGTAGAGGGTTCGGGCAAGACGGACGTTAGCATCCTGTCCCGAGGCCTCGGCGTAGGGGGCTCGGGACGGGATGGAAGGCAAGCGCCCGTCCGAGGCCTCGGCGTAAGGGGGGCTCGGGCGGGCGGAAAGTTAGCGCCCGTCCGAGGCCTCGGCGTAGGGGGCTCGGGACGGGACGGAAGGCAAGCGCCCGTCCGAGGCCTCAGCGTAAGGGGGGGCAGGACGGGCGGAAAGTTAGCGCCCGTCCGAGGCCTCGGCGTAGGGGCTCGGACGGGACGGAAGGCAAGCGCCCATCCGAGGCCTCGGCGTAGGGGGGCTTGGTCGAGACGGGCCGGCGGCGTCTTTGGGTCTGGCAGCCATGCTTAGTTACATGTAGCCTAGCTTTGCATTTGTTGGGCCTAACTGTTTGGAGGGCCCTTATTTTGGTCCCCGACATTTCTGAAATTCCAAACCTGTAAAAATGCAATTAATCATTGTACTAAAGTTTTGTGTCGTGTCATACATACATACATATATGTTCAGGATACTGTCCCAACTCACATACATAAAGATATCCGTTTCATATTTACCGAGTGGACTCCTACACAATACAAATCCGACCTGAAATCTACATGAACAGTAGCTCAATGTATAATCAAGAACATGTTGTATGTAACACGAGAAGTGATGTCTAGTCTCTCTACCAGAGGTAGTAGTAGTAGTAATCCAGATATATATCTGCATCGGCAATTCACATCGCAAGCACGGCGACGGCGGCGGCGGCCAGAGCCGTGAAGCCGGCGCGCGGCAGCGACATGCCACGGGACCCGCCGTTGTAAGGGTTGAGCGTGCCGCTCGGCCCGAACGACCCGGTGCCATTGAAAGAACCCGGCGGGGTGCCGAAGCCCGGTCCCAAGCCGCCTCCGGTCGGCGGGGCGAAGCCGGACGGAGGCGTGGTGCCGACCCCCGGGGGCTGAACTCCGACGACGGCGGCGGGCTGGAGCCGACTGGAGGCGTGAAGCCCGTCGGAGGGGACAGACTGGTCGGCGGCGGGGTCGCGCCCACCGGCGCGCTCGAGTTGGAGCCTCCCGCCGCGGAGCTGCAGCAGAACGGGATCACGTCAGGTTGTCACAACGGAACGGGTGCGTGCAGGAATTGCAGAGTTTGAAATTTGAAATAAACCGTGCTCACCTTCCCGCGAAAACGCAAGAGCCTGAACCTGAAATGAAGCAGCAGTCACACGAACATTGCTCGATCAATCTCTTGATGTGTAAAAAAAAAGAAAAGAGAAGAAAAGAAAGAAGCCTTTGAGTTGCTTGGTAAGTATAAATGAAGAAATGATTACTTGGGTCATTGGTGGTGGTGGTGGCGGTGCCGTTGAAGGAGCAGGTGGCGCCGGTGCTGGCCATCTTCTGGTAGTAGTCGTTGTAGGCGTAGGATGCGAGCGCCGGCAGGTTGTTCTGCTTGTAGCACGCGCCGCCGGGCTGGATGGCGGAGCAGTCGGCGTGCCCCTGCCCGCACGCCCAGTTGAGCCCGGCCTGCAGCGCCGCCTGGTCCGCGTTCTGCAGCGCACACGCAGAACGTCCCCGTCGCCAGCGACCGCCGCTGACCCTGACCACCACCCGGGTACCCGTGGCCGTAGTAGTAGTACGGCACCACCGCCGCCACGCCGCCGCCGCCGGCCGCGAGGTCCGCCGCGATCACGGGGACGCGGGACACGCCCAGCGCGCGCATGGCGGCGTACGCGGCGTCGACCTTGGCGTCGCTGGCCTCCGACGGGCGCGACTTGAGGAACAGCGGCGAGCGCGCCGACTCGAGGAACCGCAGGACGTGGGCCACGACGCCCGACCACGCCGGGGACGACAGCGCCTCGCCGGACAGCGCGCTGGACACCCTGACGCGGCCGTCGAGGCCCGCGGCGGCGAGCGCGGACCGGAGGTTGGCCATCGCCGGGACCAGGAAGTAGGCGCTGCCCGGGGAGCTCGCCAGGACGTCGTCGCCCGCCACGACGTGCGTGATCCTGGTCGCCGGGAGGAACGGCGCGACGTTGGCGGCGACCCAGAGGCTGGCCTCCTCCTGGAACTCAGCCACGTGCTCCAGCTGCTCGTTGGGGATGGTGACCATCACCTCCGCGTCGCTGCCTGCCAGGGAGCTCAGCAGCTGAGGGTCCCCGACGCACACGCGAGCTTGCCTCGGCTGCTTAGACTGAACGATCTTGGCGAACTCTGACGGAGAGTTTTCTGAAGCTATCGGTACGCCTGCGGGTGAATGAAAAATACTAAGAAATTTGCACTGTGATAAGTAAATCCGGCTTTTGTGGTACAGATAGATTCCAGTAGGTAAGAAACATCGTTCCTGATGAATATCCACATATTTACTTGACTGCGATCGAAAGAAAGGGCACATTAATCTCTGATACAGTGCACCAAACAGCAATGCTACTCAATACAGTGTAATTCAGGCTTCAGTAATTTAGATTTAGATCAGAAAGACGAAATTACTAGTTACACGTGCCAAATAGCATCATTGATTCCAAAACGAGGCAATAGTGAGAAGATCGTTAAGATAAACTTCGGCATGGCACATGTGTCAATTACGCCTTTGCTGACTCGAGATAAGGCATGGAAAGGGTGTAGAAAGCATAAGCATATCCATCCCCTTTGTAGCTTAAGAAAAGGGCCCCTTGCAATCCTCTACACTTTATTCAGTTATCGGCATACATGGCATGCATGCATTTCTAACGAAGTAAAGAATCTTTTGGGACACAAAAGAATTTTTTTTTTTAGGGATGACAGAAAAGGATAAAGAAAAGTGAGGAAGGAACTAGGAACCGTGTGCCTCTGAAGACTCCGGGGAAAAGGCGTGAAAACCTGTGTAGAACGTAACAGACATACCTGATGCGTTGCAGAGAAGGAAGGCGAGGGAGAAGAAGATGCATCCCTTCCATCGTTTCAGCAACATCCTTGGACCCCCAAGATGCGCAAGCGAAGGCCACCTACTCCTCCGGTAACTGAAATTATCAGCTCGACAGTTTCAGAGTTTAATCCTCCTCTGTTGAAGAATATATAATACTTTAATTTTGTCTCAAAATTTAACCGAGTAAATATAAGAGAATACACCAATATCTACTACAACATGAAATGAGTTTTGTTGAATTTAACATGAAACATGTACTTTTTTAAAAAAACAAAGAGAGCTCTACTTCCACTTTCCAAAAAGCAGTCAAGGTCTTGCAGATATTAATATATTTGATCAAATTAGAAGAGTCTGACCCAAAACAAAATAAAAAATAGCATGCACCTTGGAACTTAAGGAGTAATATTTACGCTCTGATGGCAACCACACCAAAGCAGTCATCTGAGTTCTATATCTATTCTATGAAATTCTATACCTTTCCCCGTCTTAAATTGTAGTTTATTTGAGAATTAACTTAGGTCAAACTTCACTAACGTTTTAGAATTTTCAAGAAAAAAAGATTAACATCTAGAGGTTCAAATACATGAATTTGGAAAACATATTTAATATAGAATTTGATATTATACGTAGTGATGCACTTTTGTAGACTCTTTCAAAAGCTAGAAAATTTCTACCCCCTCCATACAAGAAAAATGCAATTCTAGATTTAGAGCAAGCCAAAAAAATAATAATAAGTCACTAATTTTATAGAAAATAATATCAATACTTATGGAGCAATATTTACATTCCGATGGCCTATAGCAACCAAAAAAAACCGTGTCATTTGACTTATGTATGTATCCAATGAACTTTTTTATACTTTCTCTGTCTTAAATTATAGTTCATTTTGAGAATTAACCTAGGCCAAACTTCTCTAACTGTGATCAAATTTCTGAAAAACAAATATATTAACATCTATAACTTTAAATACATGAACTTGGAAAACATATTTATTTGAGAATTTGATATTATCCATTGTATGTATTTTTGTATACTTTGTCAAAAGCTAGAAAAAGACGTATTCCCTCCATCCAAAAGGAAAGGAAATTAATTCTAAGAGACGGAGAGGGTATGTACCTAACAAATGAAGAATTAGAAACTAAGAGAGCACAGCGTTTGTGTGACACCAGCTATGAAAGACTAGTTAAGGTAGTGAGTGAGACAGGACGCGCGTGTCAAGATCATAGGCAGGTTAGGTCGGTTGCAGAGAGATGGATGTTTCGAGTTCCATGCAGAGGAGGTAGAAGCAACCACAAGGACCCAACAGCAGCGTGTATCACTATCAGTGCAGTCCGTGCGACGTCACAGCACAGGGGCGCGCTGCTGATATGCTATGCAGACTCTTCTGGTGTCAGTGTCTGGCCACGAGCATCGCCCAAGTGTCAACAAACTGTGGGATCGGCGGAGCGCAGTGTCACTCATCAGGCGGAGGACCCATGCGTGCGTTCGTCTAATCCAGATGGTTGGTGAACTAAAACACCAACTAATCGGAGGTATTTTATTTGTGAGAAGTGACTGTTGCCGCCCGCCTTGCCTATGGAATGAAGGAGATAAGAAAAGGGATGGATGGAAGCTGCTGTCTTTGCCATCATGGTGACTGTTACCGGCCCGGAGAGGATAAGTAAAAATTCAGCGGTTTTGACTTGCGGTTGGGCAAGCCAGCAATCAATATGGTTTGCGATCAGTGCTGACAGAGTGACAGTGCATGGCCATGGACGGCGCCGGGAGATGGAAAATCGAACGATGAACGAAGGCGCAGTGCAAGCAACAGCTGCTGAATGGAAACAGAGAGTAGGAGGAGGAGCGGCGTAGCTTGCAGCAACCGAGGGAAGGAAAAGGAAACATGCATATGCATATGCATGCCGCATGTGGCTGTGGCATGCCCTGAACTGTACTAGAAAAGGAGGAATTAAACAGACGATAAACTTTTTTTTTAAAAAAAAAAGGAAAGAAGAAGGTATGTAGAAGCAAATAGCAGGCGATGAGGATCGCAAGAAATGGGGAAGCAGCCATGGGGCGTACCTGCAGGGAGACGGAGGGGCTGAAGCTCCCGTTGCGTTCCGTTCCGTTCCCGATGGGCTCCGATCCGATCGCCTTTCCTTTAGCTTTGCTTCTCCCGGACGAAACGAAAGCCTCCTACTACTTGCCCGCCTGCTGCCTCGATCGGAATGCTTATTAATCTGGTTTACAGGTACGGTAAACTCTCTGAAATAGTATAATCTGATCCGATGGAGCGACGAGCTAGCAGGTGGCAACAGCGGAGAGGAGGAGAAGGGGGGCCGGGTCCGGGGAGGGAAGCTACGAAGCGCAGGCCCTGGCTGGTGGTTGCCCTCCCTGGCTTTATACGCACACAAGGCACGGCAGCGCCAAGTGCAGCAGGCACATGAGCAGAGCAGGATGGAGCCGCGATTGCGACGTCGGTGACGCGCGCTAACCGACGCCACTGCGGCGGGTGACGCGGCGGTGTAGCTGTAGCCTCTCTTCTTTTAAACCCATACTCCTCCTACAGAGATACTACGATGAGAGGCGGTGGGTGCAGCGGCCAAAGAAAACCAAGACGGCATTGGCTTTCTCCTGCGATATCATACGATACGACGATGTGTCCAGCCAGTTCCTCCCGGTGTTCGTGTCCATCAGATCAGGTGTGTACTCCCTCCGTATAGGAATTAGATGTCGTTTTGGACAAGGTTTGGGTCAAACATTGGGAACATAAATCATGAATAACTTTTAAGTTGTTGAGTTTAAAAATGTGAAAACCATATGAATAAATTTGTCTTGAAAAATACTTTCATAAAAGTATAAATATATTACTTTGTGATGAGTATTTTTATAAAAATATGAAGCCAAAGTTATACGTTGGAGACCGTGTCGCTGTCCTAAACGACATCTAATTCCTATACGGAGGGAGTATGTATGCTGGCTGTTCGTAGTCCTATCATCCTATGGGATAGCTAGCGGCGGCCAGTCCGGGCCGGGTGTCATTAGTGATAATATAATAAAACTGCGTCGAATGGTGGCGCCCACTCCTGGCACGTATCAAACTGACAGCCGCCAGTGTCACCGAAAGATGGTCTATGCACATTATTATTCTTTTCAATTCCTTGCGGGCTGCGGCAGAATGGAACGGCAGATGCAGAATCCCTTTTTAGGCAGCTTTCTTTTACGGAGCACGAGTGTTTACCTATAAGCCCAGTTTGGCAGGAAAGCGAAGACGTAAAGACTTGTGTATCATTGTATTTAAAAAGAAGAGTTTAACGGTACAAACGACACGTTCCTAGCTAACGATCGCCTTAGGACTTGACTGTCCTTACAACTAAATTCAAGATATTACATAAAAGGTATGTAATCTAGCTACGAGGAATGCTACAACCTACAAGCTGGGTGCCTCCATTGCTGGTTATGCGGCCCTACTCCAACGTCTGAGAAGAGCACATTGGTTCTTCTACCAGTCCTATTGATAGTCACTGGACTTATATACTTTTGCAAAATATTTGAAAAACATGATTTTGTCGGAGTTTCTAGTTAGATCATATTTGTGAATAGGAGTAGAAAGCTGCTCTTTTGCCAGATCCAACTCACTAGGATTTTCCTAATCTCCTTGCAAGGAACCATTTTTTAAGATGGAGGGTTACCACATCTTGGCACAAGAAACCGAGACGAAGCCATGCCAATTGCCAAAGGCCTATATGCGATGTTTCAATCACTAACCACCTAAACGATAGTTTAGCAAGCGTTTTCACCTTACCGTTTAAAAGCTAGAACTTACTGACTTTTGTGCTTTTTTTGTGATGGGCGTTGTTCACGCCAATAGCGAGATGTTTGCGGTGATTTCATCAATATCGAGGATTTACAGATCTAGTCTTGAAATATGCTCATAGGGATAAGTTTTTCATACGTGTATTTAAATAGATGAGTGTATATTGTGAGCGTTAGTGTTATATTATGTAATTTGATAAAAAAAGCATTTGACCCTTTTAAGTGTTCGTTTATTGCTTAGCGTTTAGGATAACATTTGTTAAGTTGGAAGCAAGAGCTGGCTGATAGCTAACGGAAACTCCCCTTATAGCTAGCTGAAGTCGACGGTTACAGGCACGCGACACAATGTACTTGCTCCAAAGAAAGAAAAGACGATTGTTCGTCTTGGTACAACTCCGCGAGCTGAAAGCACACCAGAGACGGAGAAAAAACTCATCCCATCACCATCCCGCCCATCCCCCGTCCACATATGCGTGCATGTGGTCAAACCAATAATAGGGAGACCGACCAACCGGCCGGCCGGCCACCGCATCTATCGGCGCGGACGCGGCGGCCGTTCCGAGCAGGTGGCCATCCGCGCATCAACTTGCATTCCTCTTCCAACCAAACTTGGTCTTGGTCCCTGGTTTATTTCCCCGTCTCATGAGTTAAGGCCAGTCTTAATGGAGAGTTTCATCTTCCAGTTTTCAATGTTTGAAACTTTAATATGAAACAGATCTTTCTCACAGTGCAAGATTTCATGACAAGGTTTCATGACTTATTTTATTGTTCATGGGGCCGACCTGCCATCCGTCTCTTCCCTGCATCCCTGTAGTCAATGCCTTGAGGCCGAGCATGGTGGCTGACGCAGCTCGCATCTGCAGCTGGCGAACGAGCGCCTGTGGCCGGACGGCCTCACGGCGGCACGCGAGCTCACCACGACACGGCTCGCTGGCGGCGCCGGGCGGAGCGCTCGTGCGCGCGCGGCGCCGCGGCCGGCGGCGGTGCGTCGCGCGCGCGCGGCGGAGCTGCGAGGGGGCAGCTTCGCGGCGAGCCGGCGTCGGCGGATCTCAATGACGGCGAAAAAGAGCGCCCGCGGGTAGCGCGAGCCTCGCGCTTTCGTGCCCCCGCACGGCGGGTGTAGCAGTAACGTGGCCAATCCTTGTAGCTGCCTTGAAACCCTCGCCGGCTGCTAGCGCGATCAGCGCTTTCGCGCCCGTCGCAGCGCGGCGCCGCCAGCCGCGCGTCGCTGGCGCTCCGCCGTTTCGGCGCGGCCCTGCACGCGCCAGCGTCCCCGCCGCCATGGGCCGCATAACCGCCACGCGCTAACTTCGCCCTGCACGCCGCGCAGCACGGCGCTTCGCCAGGGCGGCCCTCCACGCAGCGGTAACGGCGCTCCTCCGCGGGGAGGAACCCGGGCGGCCTCGCACGCTCGTCGGGAGCTTGCCCGCGGGCGCTTCGCAGTGGAGCCGAGGCCGGCGGAGAGCCCGCTCCCGCCCGCCCACGGCGGGCGCCGGGCGACGGAGCTCTCGCTCAGGCCGCTGCTGCGGCGGCGTAGGAGCCTGCTCCCATCGCGCCTCGGCCGGTGGTAGAGACTGCTCCCGCCAAGGCTCGGCCGGTGATGCCCGTGCTCCTGCTCACGCCCCGGGCGGAGCAACCGCCCCATCCCCTCGCGTGGAAGAATGCCAGATGAAACGAATTTGAGGCCTCAGTGGGAGTTTCACGCGATTTCCAACGTTTTGGAAACCGGGCGGACTCGTTTCATCCTCACGAAACTTTTCTCTTCTCTCTCCTGCTCGTTTCATATAAAAACTTTGCATGTGCTGATGTGGCACCTCATTTAATATGCATGAAACTCTTGATGAAACTCCACTGAAACTGGCCTAAGAGTTACATCGCCCTCCCGCTCTGCTTTTAGCTTCTGCCGATCCGCCGTTTGTTCGCGTCCACTCGCCTTCGCAATCAGGTGACGCCGCGACGCTAGCCGCTACGGATGTTCGTCGGCCACCCATCCATCCATCCTCAATCCGGGCTAATAACTTTAGATTGCTTCATCATAATTAAGTGGAATTCAAAGGCTAGTTTTCCTAGTTATATATACCTGCCTTTCTGAAGGATTAATGGATAAGTCTCAGCCTCAAGTAGAGCGCCACGAGTGCTTGCTGCGTCCTGCCTTTCGATTGCTGACGGGATTCTCACATGCACGCACACAACAAATCAAAGATACTACACTCACGCACTCTGTCGGCCCATACTTTTCCGTAGCATTATTATTACACCCTTTATTTTGTATATACACACTCCTTCAGAGATAGGAGATCCTACTGGCAGCCTACCGCCGCTGTCTCCGTATCCGCACCAAGCATCAGTCTTATCTTACTGTTGTTGATTAGTCTTACTGTTACTATTTGTATACACACTGTGTACATCAAAGCGAGATCTTAATTACCTCCAACTGTCCCCTTCTCCACGTACAACAATCTTACTGTTCCTAACTGATGTTTTGCAAAACAGTACAAAAGAAAATATAATTCCTCTCACAAAGATAAAAATTATTGGGCCATAAATTCAATACCTTTAGTGTTCATTGGTACCATAATCGTCCTTTGATCATATTCTTGTACAGCTAATACAAGTAAATTGCTACTTTTCTTATTTGTTATTTGTCTTTGTATTATAATACCATATCAAATTTTTGTCCTTGTCTAACTAAATAAATAACTGTAAATTGCTAATTGTCTTTGTGCCAACAAATATCAAATTTATCGAGTTGGTTTTGTCTAACATGTGTGTGTTTTTTTTTTTTTTACTCTCAGGGTCTATACTCAAATTCAACGAACTAAAACTGCAAATATAAAGTATATATCCAATAACATGTCCCATACTTTCTAGTAAGAAAAGTAAAGATATCTAGCATCTCGTGGACAATTGGCCAACCTCAACTTTTGTGTTAGTCCCAAAATAAAAAGAGTATATTCCTCATACTACGTGGTACGCATGTTCATTGTCGTGCCAAACAAAACGCAGCGACGCCGCCGCCGTCGCGGTAACGCATGTTCATCACGGAGCCTTTGGGATCGCGATCGAGATGCTTGCGATCAAAGGAAACTTTGCGCCTCCCAGAGGGGACGAGAGAGAGAAAAAAAAGGGTTTTGTTTTCTCCCACGCTCACGCACACACACATGTACACTATCCGCTCGACTCGACGCAAATGGCCGGTGACAAATGGCAGTCTGGAGTCTGGACGCCGGAGCCGGCATTGCTGCGCTGCACTCCTCTTTTCTCGAACTTTATTTATGAATGAACAGGTGTGCGTAAGCATCTCTATATTTCTAAACCTGAGCCAAGCTCAGGCAAACCATAAGGCCACGTCATCTGGTATCTACAGTGTCATACATCAAAAGTGGAGGCAAAAAAAATCTAAAGCCACATCTACTACTTGTACAGTGTCATACCTCTGTAGGGATAGTAAAGGATCTTCCAGAAAATAGCAGCAGCATCATGTATACTACTTGTACAGTGTCATAGCTCAGTAGCTATTGTAAAGGATCTTCAGAAAATAGCAGCAGCGAATACTAACAATAAATATACGCCAACAGCCCCCTTCAGCTCCTGCCGTTCGTCTTCCAGTCAATCAGGCAAACAAACACCAATCCCTTTTTAACAAAGCAGGGAAAAAGCCCTTCCATCTTTGAGTCAAAAAAAAACAACAATTGGTGGATCCCATAGGAGAAAGCGACGTGAGCAACAGGTATTCCTTCTGATCTGTTGATTTTCTACCAACTTGATGCGAGATTTCAATACTCCGACTCTTAAATCATTAATTGACCTTTTTTTTAAAAAAAAAGGAACAAAAACTGCATTTTTGTTCTACGATTCTAGCTTCCTGCTTCATCCCTTGCTCATCTAAATCGAGAGCGGGCAAGAAGCAAGAAAATCCCATTACCGCCCCAATCTACCTCCACAACTTCACCATGAGCTCTTCCCCCCACTGCTGCTCCTGCTTAACCACACAGGCCACGGACACGGGCACATCCCTACAAGCCAACAGCAGCCACCTTCCAGAGGACGACTGGCAATAGCGACAGTTCTGCGGACAGGCGCCTCCAACTCCTCTATCCTCTGCAATTGAAATTGAACTGAAAAAAAATACAATGTTATTTATCTCTTTTATAGGATTGAAGTTTCTTATAACAGCCACCTATCACGGACTATCTATTATTCCACTGATCTAATGGTTGTGCACTGATACAGGAAACACTTAATACAAAAACTTTCAAGACAACCAACCAAGTAAAAGGTACGTGTCTTACAACACCAAGCATCTAATCCTGAAAGTATTATTTACACAATTAATTTTTGTATACCTTACCTAATCATTGTTTTCATTTACTTACTATTTTATCATAATATTCACTCAGATATTATATATATATATATATACCACACACATATATATATAATATACACATATATATATATATATATATACACACACATATATATATAGCAATGGTATATAGAAAAAAGAAAGCATGTTACTATAGTGGGTGACAATATCCAAGCAGATCCAAAAAAAAAAGAAGAATTAACAGAGTGCAAAAAACATTAGAGACCAAAAAAAAAAAGAAAAAGAAATAGTAATGAAAGTGAAAAATATGAGACAAAAACGTCCATATTTAAACATTGATATTGCTCATGCTTATCTATCATCAAATGAAGGAATGGTTTCATTTCCAACAGATTATATCCATCATCTAAAAGAAAGTTATGAAGAAAGATCATACTTAGGAGTACCAGAATATAGTTGTAAGTATTGCAATGCAAGCTTCTCGGTTTTTTGAAAGAAACATTACCGACTCAAGAAAAAATAAAGAAGTCATATACTCCAACTGTTGTAAACATGGACAAATCAAAATACCACCTTTCAAAAATCCACCTGAATTCTTGTTTAGACTAATAAATAACAAACATGAGCCTTTGTCAAAACATTTCTTACCAAAGATAAGGCAAGAGTACAACGGTTTATTTGCATTTACATCAATGGGTGGCAATATTGATAAAGATATCAACAAAGGTGAAGGTCCATATGTATTTCGTATTAATGGCCAAATACATCATCGTATAGGCTCGTTATTACCACCACCAAATAATACTCCAAAATTTGCAGAGCTATATATTTTTGATACAAAAAATGAAATCCAAAATAGAATCCATGCCTTAGAGACAGAAGAACATGAAGAAAACGATTTAGATCCAACAATAGTTATGAAACTTAAAGAAATGCTAGATAATAACAATCCGTTAGTTCAAATATTTCGCCATGCTCGAGATCTTCTTGAAGAACATAATGGTATTGATATTAGCATACGTATCATAGGAGCAAAGAAGGGAGACAAAATACAATATGAAATGCCACACTCTGAAGATTTAGCAATACTTATAGTTGGTGAACTAAATCTAGAGCAATATAAGCGAGATATTATAGTGAGTAGTAAACAAAGAGGGTTGCAATGCATATCAATATTGCACCCAGCCTATATGGCTTTGCAATATCCATTATTATTTCCTTATGGTGAAAGAGGATTCCAACTAGGTATACCATATTGCATAAATAATAGTACATCGAACAATAAAAGAAAAAGAGACACAGTAACAATGCACGAGTACTATAAGTACCATATGCATTTTCGTCCAAACCAAGCAAATCCATACTTATGTTATGGTAGATTATCGAAGCAAGCTATTGTAGATGCACGTGCAATGGAAGATGAAGATAGACTTATGTATATTGCTAAAAATCAAGATAAACTAAGAGCTAACTACCTTCAAGGAATATTTGACGCTATAGAAAAAGGATTAGATGAAGGAAATCAGGTTGGTAAAAGAGTTATATTGTCATCTAGCCATGTTGGCTCAAGACGTTACATATTACAAAATTACCATGATGGTATTGCTATATGTCGTGTATATGGACCACGACTTATTTATAACGTTTACATGCAATCCAAAATGGTCTGAAATCAGTCTAGCTATATTGGAAGGTGAACAACCAAATGATAGACCTGATATTATAGTACGTGTATTCCATATGAAACTAGAACAATTACTCACGAGATATTCAGATAGGTAAAATCTTTGGGCCAACATCAGCTCTTCTATACTCTGTAGAATTTCAAAAGAGAGGATTACCACACGTCCATATTTTAGTTTGGCTAGACAAAAATGGAAATGACATAACTCCCGAGATAATAGACAAGTGGATATCTGGCGAGATTCCGCACTCCACGGCTAGATCCTCTAGGATATATTCTTATATCAGAACATATGATGCATGGTCCTTGTGGAACATTAAATGAAAATTGCCCATGTATGAAAAAAAAGGTAGATGTTCTAAATTTTTTCCAAAGGAGTTCCAAGACGAGACTAATTTTACAAATAACGGTTTCACACAATATCGACGTAGAGATACCAAAATCTACATATACAGAGATAATCATAACCTAGATAATAGATGGGTAGTCCCTCATAACTTACAACTTCTAAAAAATATCAAGCACATATCAATGTAGAATATGTAAACCAAAGTAAACTACTAAAATACCTTTGCAAATATGTAAATAAAGGACCGGATAGAGCAAAAGCAATATTTCAGCGTATCGTAAATGGTCAAGACGCCCCAATAAATGAAGAAACAAAAGATATAGATGAAATAAAAGAATATTTAGATTGCAGATACATCTGTGAGCAAGATGCGATTTGGAGATTACTTGGATTTGATATACATTATCATTGGCCACCAGTTGAAAGACTTCCCGGTTCACCTACCATTTATGAATACAATAAGATTACAAAAAATACAAAGCTAAAGGCTATTGTTGCGGATCCAAAAATCAAAAAACAATGCTTACACAATGGTTTGAAACTAACAAAAATAACAAAGAAGCTAGAGAACTTACATATTGTGAATTTCCTAAAAAATGGAGGTGGGACGAACAAAATAGAAAATGGGTTAAGAGAGAACACGGTTTCAAGATAGGGCGCTTATACTATGCAAGACCAACAGAAGGTGAAAGGTTCTATCTACGTATGCTACTGATGATAGTTAAAGGAGCAACAAGTTATGAAGACATTAGAACATACAATGGCACTATATATCAAACTTTCAAAGAAGCCTCTGCGCAGCCCGAGGTTTACTAAGCCATGACAATGAATGGTACAAAGCTTTTCGACGAAGCTGCAAATTGGGCAACAAGCTCACAATTAAGATACCTATTTGTAACTATGCTTTTGTTTTGTAACTTACAAGACGAAAAGAAAATTCTATGAACAAAATTGGACAAAAATGATCGATGATCTTGAGCGACGACTAATTATTAGACACTATCCGATAGCATATTCTCCCACTGAAATCGAACTACAAGATCTACTGCTCATACAACTTGAAGAAATATTCAATAATAATGGAACAAGCATAAATAAATATAACTTACCCCAAAGATCTGTCCAATACTCTTTAGAGAAAAAAAAAATCGTCTTATAGAAGAGGAATTCACCTACAACATAGATCATCTAGAAGAACAAGCCAATAAAATGTATCTTCAGTTAAATAATGACCAAAAAATATGCTTTCCATGAGATCATAGATAGTGTGCTATACAATAAACCAAATTTGTTCTTCATATCTGGTCACGGAGGAACTGGAAAAACATTTTTATGGAATACAATTGTGTCATACTTAAGAGCGCAACACAAGATAGTACTAACAGTTGCATCATCAGGTGTAGCCTCATTGTTACTTCCAAATGGACGGACAGCTCATTCAAGGTTTAAAATTCCTCTAGATATCGATGAATTATCAATATGTGACATAAAAAGAGGATCAAAACTAGCTGAACTACTTCAACAAACTAACTTAATTATATGGGACGAAGCAACAATGACAAATCGACAATGCTTTGAGGCACTAGATAGATCACTAAAGGATATAGTTTCTGAGATAGATAATGAAGCCTGTGAGAAACCGTTTGGAGGAAAAGTCATTGTCCTAGGTGGAGATCCCAAGCAGATACTTCCAGTTATTGAAAATGCTTCAAAAACACAAACTATAAATGCTTCGATATTTAGATCTTATCTTTGGGATTATGTCAAAAAGTTAAAGCTATATGAGAATATGCGTCTACAGAGAGTAAGATCTAGCAGCTCAGAATACAAAGAATTAGAGAATTTTAATAATTGGATTCTACAAATTGGATATGGCTGTACTAAAAATAGTAATAGCGACTATGAAGACATAGACCATGATACTTCCATAGTTGAAATACCAAAAGATTTACTACTGTACACAACAGAAAGTAAAATAGAAGCATTAGTTAATTTTACATTCCCAGATTTCAAAATAAAATACAATGATCCAGACTACCTAAAAGAAAGAGCTATTCTATCAACAACAAACGATATAGTCGACCAGGTAAATGATTATATACTAAGCCTAGTACCTAATACAGAGAGAGAATATTTTAGTTTGACACAATATCAGATTGCATGGATACATGTAATGATGCAAATGTACTTGTATCCTGTGGAATATCTGAATACCTTAAATGCAAATAATTTTCCTTCACATAGATTGAAGCTTAAGAATGGAACACCAATAATGCTGTTAAGAAACCTAAATCAAAGCTTAGGCCTTTGCAACGGAACAAGGCTAATAGTAACTAATTTAGCAGATAATATTATTGAAGCTCTTATAATAACAGGTAGCCATATAGGAGAGAAGACATATATACCTAGAATAAATTTGACTACACGTGGAAATCGCTGGCCATTTACATTGTGTCGAAGACAATTTCCTATAAAAGTTTGCTATAGCATGACAATAAACAAAAGCCAAGGGCAAACTCTATCAAAGGTAGGAATATATCTTAAAAAACCAGTATTTTCACATGGTCAACTCTATGTTGCAAAGTATCAAGAGTTACACACAAAAATGGCATAAAAATACTGATTGAAAATGAAGATGGCACATGTGGAACAACCACTAAAAATATTGTATATAAAGAAGTAATAGAGATGGTTTGATTTTGCAATTTCTCTTTACTTCAGATTGTAATAAAAAGGTATTAGACGTCGTTTCATTTTACAATTCTTCTTTATTTCATATTGCAGATGCAAGGAAAACCAGTTCTACTCTCGGAGCTGTGGCCAAAGGCGCTAGACTACGTGATATGCGTGCGGATATCAAGAATATGGGAATACAGAGGCCCCAATGAACAAAATCCTATCAAGCATCTTGACCTTGTTCTGATTGATGAAAAGGTATCTTCAAATGTGCAGTACAAACATATATATTATATCTATCCCAGAACTAATATATTGATTCTAATATTTTTTTTCTCCTCACTACCACAGGCCAATGCAATTTATGCTGAGATTCCACCTGATGCAATTCCTGTTTGCAAACCTCATCTAGAAGAAGGCAAGATTGTCTACATAGCGAAGATAACAATAGAGAAAGCCAAACCAACATTCAAGGTTGTGGAGCACCCCTATATGATCAAACTAAACAAGAGAACAATAATTGCCGTGGCAAATGATCAACCAGACAGCTTTCCAAAATACACATTCTCACTCACTCCTTTTACTAGCCTGCCTCAGTACCTAAAGAAGACCGAAAAATTTCTAGGTATGCTACTTTTCCTCACAATATGAACTAATTAATTCATACTACATTTCTTCAGAAGATAACACTTCATATTGTAGATGTTATTGGAAGAATTGTTGCTGTGTCAAATCCAGCAAATGTTTACTCAACTTCAGGAGATTTAATGATGAGGAGACTGATAAAACTCCAGGACCTCAGGTATTTTGGATCTCTAGAATATGAATCAAATTAATACCAGCCTGATCGGTACACCTATTCTATCCGTGTCTTTTATTATCGCAGCTGTTCTCTTTTCACTTTAGTTCTTGTACAAATTATATTTGCAGCTTTCAAGCAACAGGCTACATGGTACAACACTGCAGGCACAAGACAGCTTAAATTGTTTACAAAGAAAAAGCACATTTCATTAAAAATTTCCTTACTACAAAAGTTTTTACTTATACTTTCTTTTTGGTACAAATGGAAATACAATTGATCTATCACTTGGTGGAAAAAGAGCACTAGAATTTGATGGAGAAACAGTGGTACAAGTTGGACAGCAAAGTCATGTAATAGCAATATTTGTCGGCACTCTAATGAAAGTCGACAAGGGAGACCAAGGTTTTTAAGTGGCACATCAGCATGTCGTTGGTATATCAACCACAACGATATCCCTGAAATCAAAGCTTTCCAGAAAAGGTAAAAAGAAAGATATTAGTCTATCTATAAATTCTATATATGTTGTAAACCCTATATATATATATAAGCTTCTAATTTAAATACCTACCATGACTCTACAAATTTCAGTCTTCCACTTGTATCTCAGCCAATTCAGCAACTATATCTTGAAGTGAAGATGATAACGATCGAGCTTTGAGCAAAAGACATTGCTACAACTAAAGGATATAGATCCTTTTCTTGAGAAGGTAATTTTATTATTTACCTACAGTCCAATAGAAAAAAAACTTACACTCCTACAATCAAAGATTTGTGTGCAATTAATTATATATACAAATTGTGAATTCATGCGGGACAAAAAATACGAATGTATTGTTACCATTACTGCAATCACGACATAAGAAAACATGGTGCTACCGAGCATGCAGAATTGACAATCATACTATCAGACTTGAAGATAACAACTTTAAATGCATTAAAGAAGGTTGCACAAACACCAGTTTGATTGGAAGTAAGATAATTCTATTTTTCCATTATAAAAGAAGTATATACTAAATACATAATAACAATCACTAACATCCTCTCGTTCTTCATTGCTTTCAGATACAAGATACCATTTATGGTTCTTGATGGAACATATACTCTTGAGTTCATGATCTTTGAAAAACGAGTTTACGTAACTCATTGGTAAAAGCGCAGACACACTCTCCGAAAGCTACATGACATCACACAGACTCCTCCAGAGCTCACATCATTGATAGGTCACAAATTTACCTTTATAGTTAAGGTTCTATCCAAAAGCATAAATGCACTTGAGCCTTCATTCGAAGTTGTTCTCATCAAGGAGAAATTTGGAAAGCAACCGGTGCCATCTACGTCTCAAATATATCAATCTTCAACAGTTGCATCCAACTCAACTGTGTTTGCAGAACATGAAGATTTACCGCTGCTACTTCCCATCACATCAAAAAAATATTGAAGGCCAGGTAAAAGTCTAAAACATTACTCACAGTACTTCTAAACAAACAATTTTAACATATTAACAATACAAGTACAGGGCTTTCGGAGAAACACAGACTATGGATCTTGATCCACCAAGGTATACATTCAAAAAACGCCCTAGTCATATCATTTCAGAAATTTGAGTTCTCTGTTTGTCTACATATTTTTTTCTCAATTAAAGTTCAATAGTCTATTAACCTGTCATTAATTTATACTGCAGTATATTTGGCAACACAACATCAGAGAAAAGAGAATATGAAGAAAGTGCTAGCAACAACCAGGTGTGTCCCAGCTAAAATTTGTGCATATACAAAAAATTATTATATTACATTAATTAAAAGTATTATACACACTTTTCTACTCTTAATCTTAATTGTCAAACAGGACACTCAAGAGGACAATACTGATAATCCTTTGATTTACCCTAAAACTAAGAAGCTACGGCCAAAGCAACATGACAGCGACTAAGGCATAACTTGCACACATCTTTCTCTCACGCCCAGTTTACCTATGCAAGTGTTTTTATTCACCACTTACTTTTAATATATATTCTGCTTTTCAGCACATGACTCCGGGACAAGAGAAGTCTTTTAGGGTATAATAGATATACTATGCTTCAGGGCGCAGATGAAATATCCCGAAACTTTGTTTTAACAAAGACAAGCCTTTTGCTGAAATGTCTAGCACAAGACACATCTCTTGCTGTATATAGATGTGCTATGCTTACGGGCAAACAGCTTCTCACTTCTGTAAAACTAAATCCCAGATACCGTTGTTAGATATAGATAATCTTTTTTGCTGTACCTATCCTACACTATCAAGAACTTGCGTTTCAGCTATACCGTTGCGAATGTTGGATATGCAAGTCATGATATGAATATGGAGCACTGTCGATTATAACATAGAAACAAATCTTTTGGTGCTGTCTACTTCCTGCTTACGCCTACCTACCTCACAAGCACAAGGACACTGCGCACATGGGGTTGCCGTGACGAGGTTGACCGCCGGGCCGCTGCCAAGAGATAAGATTGCCGCGCCTCCGCACACGCCTGTGGTGCCCAAGCCCACCGTGCCGTGAACACCCCGCCCACCCGACGCCGAGGTCGCCGGGCTGGCCGACGCCGCCTTACGCAGGGGTCGCCACGCCGCCGGGGACCCCGTGCGTGCCGGTGTCGCGCTGCGCTCCGCTACCGTCAAAGGCTGGGAGGCGCTCTCGGCGTGGCCGGGCTGCAGCCGATGGCGACCCCTCCTCTTCTCCTTCCTCCTCTCTTTCTTTTCCCCGCTTCCGCTTCCGTCAACGGAAGAGGATGAGGATGAGCAGCCCGTGCCATCCTATGCCAAGCGTAGATGCCGGATCAGGCTCAGGTGATGTGGGTAGGATGTCGACATTGCGTACTCCCTTCCTGCCGGTACAGGCAATGAGGGAAGAAAAAAAAAAGGAAGAAGAGAGCAAGCAACGGGTCGCTGCTCCGACTGCACGCACGCACAAGTGGCTCCTCGCGTCCTCCTACGGTGAACCAATCGTCTACACCAAGTAACGGGTAATATAA
>JADLZL010004048.1:0-186177 GCA_015844335.1 Chrysopogon serrulatus
CCTCTGGATCGAGAGGCTAATCTGATGGCGACTGATGAGAGAGGGATGGAAGGAGAGAGAGTAGACTGATAATGTCAACGACGACCCTAGGCCTCAAAGTCTCAACATAAATGATAGTGCATGCGTGCACACAAGGCACTTTGTCTCGCTCTGGATTCAACTCCGATGTACTTGTAGTTTTTGACATCTCCGCGTGCAAAGGTTTTCAGTTTTCACTCTGGATTCAACTCTGAATGATAGCTCATCGTGTAAGGTTCTCATTCTTCATGGATTCAACTCTGAATGATAGCCCATCGTGCAAGGTTCTCATTCTGCATGGATTCAACTCTGAATGATAGCTCATTTCGTGCAAGGTTTGCACAATGGATTCAACTCTGCCTCTACACACTGCTTCTGCTTGTCGGCTCTCATGGACTAATTAATTAATCGCATGTGTTCAGTTCAGTCAGTGCTTCTTGAGATCGACCACAGATCGTAGGTTACATTTAGAGTTTCATTTTGCTGGCTCATCGGATATTTCTGATCTGAAGTGACCTAGAGTTCGAGATACGAGTTAGTTCTCCTACAAAGTTTGACATTCAATAGAAAAAAAAGATTTTGTGTGGTGTGGTGATAAGTGAATGCATGATCGTGCATGGCATGAGGGTCCACTAGTACAAAAATGATTTGTCTTGACACTATGGATTTATTTCTACTGGTGGTTTTGATTAACAGACGTACGTGAAAATCAAACGGTGAGACCAAATTACAAACCGCCTGTAGAAATAGATTTCTACTGGCGGTTCCTTAAGAGGACCGCCAGTAGAAATGCCTCTGAATTTTAAAATTTAAATTTCTCAAATGACTTCAAATGGAAAAACGCTCTACATGAAAGTTGTAGATCTTGAAAAGTTATAAAACTTTATAGTTGAAAACTTTTTTATTTGAATGCATCTAGTTGAGGATAATTACCTCCGAAATTTAAAATTTAGAACTCAAATTTTTTAAAAACCTCGGATGGAGAAATACTCTAAATAAAAGTTATAGATCTCAAAAAGTTATAAAACTTTATAGTTCACCACTTTTTCATTTGAATTCATTTGGACCCTCAAATATTCAATTTTCCGATGGATTTGTATAATATGTGGGGAGCAAAAATGAGATCTAGACACAAGTGAGTGTGTGGTGCAGTGGTAAGGGGAGTGATCGCGCGAGGGTGAGGTTGTAGGTTCGAATCGACTTGCGACTTTGACGGAGACGGACGGGCGGGTATCTTTCGGATTTAAAAAATATTTTTTGCCATTTTATTTGCTATTTTTTGGAGCAAATAACGTGAATTCTGGGCAACCATTTGTGTTGGCGGTTCCTTAAGAGAACCGCCGGTACAAATCATATTTGTACTGGCGGTTCTCAAAACACCGCCAGTACAAATAGTTGATTTTTGCTGGCCTTTAGCATCGGCGGTTCGAAAAAACAAAAACGCTAGTGAAAATATGCTTACAACCGCCTGTAAAAAGCTTTTATGTACTAGTGGTCCCTGCCAATACAATTGTGCTATTTGGACCTGTATTGAATATTATTTATCAATTGGTATTTATACAATTGCATGGTATTGCTACTCAAACTAAGATCCTAAATCGTTTGCCAAAAAAAAAAAAAAAAACTGAGATCCTAAGTCTAAGCAGAGATGGGGCGGCCTGTCGGCCTGAGAGCACGCAAGGGTCGTAGACTCGTAGTCAATTATACTGTCATCCCTGGAAATCTTATAATTTTTTTTAAAAAAATCTAAAAATCAATTTTAGTCAATTATATTTGTCATTCCTGGAAATCGATTTTTAGAAGCAGTTTTAAACCCCAGCTCTAAAAAAATCTCTCATTTTTACAATTGATCGCATAGTAATGGTTTTAACAACCGGCACTAGTTAAAAAAATTGATTTTAATCGTCTCTGAAAACCTTATGTACTCTAGTGTTAACACGTGAGCTTGCCACTAGGGAAGTTTCATGGTTCAGACTTGAGCTGTTAACACTAATTAACATGCATCGCCAAACAAAACGTTGTTCATATAGATCGATAGCGGTTGTTAACAATACGTACGTAGACGTTCACGGATCTTTGTCAGACTCGAGCTTTGTTAACGCTAATAACTAGCCCAAGTTAAGGAGGAGGTGATCTGAGCCCAGTGGCAATGCATCATTCAATTCCTTGGATTCTCATCAGCGGCCGACGCATGCACTCCACGCATGCCTGCCTTGTCTCCTCTGCTTCCTCCTCCGTCGACAACACTCCATGCATCATCCTCTTCTTCACCAGCACAGCACGTTAACGCATGTACTCTCGCTCTGCCTTGCCTTGTCTCTCCTCTGCTAGCTTCTATGCATGTATATATCGGCATTGGCAGGACGACGTATCGGACCACATTGATCCTTGGGCGGGCACGGCCAAGACTGCCAGGCAGCGTCTTCCACACCTTCGTCGAGTGTAGTGCGCGCGGGCGTACGTCACAACAACGGCCGAGGTCGTCGTCAACCTCTCTCCCCTCCAAGTCTCTACGCAGCATGTCATGGTATCACAAGACAACATTTTTGTGCCTTTTTCTGTGTATTCGTCACTCCGTCAGTTCTAAATTATATTATATAGATCGCTTTAGCTCTCTTTGAGGGGGTGGGGGGTGGTGTTCGTCTACTTCACTTCCTCCGTCCAAACTATTTGTGTTCGTTTACTTCACTTCCTTACCTAGAGGACCATGTATTTTACTCTCCTACTAATTAGAAGTATTCGAAACCGTTTAAATAACTGTCAAGGTGGATTTATTGATGACATTTTTTTAGCTAACTTGGCAAATTATGTGGATATAATGACATAGTTGTGGGTCAACAAATAATATGAAAACGTCTAGGTAATCTCCTAACATATTGAATGTTGATTATATAACTCACACCTATATAAAATCCTTATATATACAGTAATGTTCAGATGACAACTTTGGTAATTTTACAGGGGCAGTTTTGCCACCATAATCTGCCAAGCTTGTCTAATAATTACCCATATTGGTGCGTGGCCTATCGAGCGTGGGCCCGGATGGAATGGGAACTTGCTACAGAGGTAGCCATGGGAGGAGAATTAAAGTGAGAGGGGATGGCATGATGAGGGCACACATTATGTGATCTCATTACCGTCAAGGAGCGTTAGGTGGAGGCGACAAGAGGTCTCAGGTTACTCATAGAGAGGTAGGCTAGGCTAGAAAGAGATCACACACACACACACACAGGAGGTCTCAGGTTACTCATAGAGAGGTAGGCTAGGCTAGAAAGAGATAACACACACACACACACACACACACACACACACACAGAGGCAATGTGTGAAGTGTTGAGAATGAGAGTTAAAAAGAAAAAAAAAGTAATACACCATGTTATAGATGGATCTACATGCAAACATAGGTAATCAGACCAATGTCATGGTATACAGCGGTGAAACAACCCTACAAAACCATATATGTGTCATTTGAATAGTATTAGGAACTCAAGGGATACAGACGTATAATACTAGATTTTATGGTTTAGAGGAAGTTATACAAGTCAACCCTCTATATGTTAGGTGTGGTGAAACAACCCTACAAAACCATATATGTGTCATTTGAATAGTATTAGGAACTCAAGGGATACAGACGTACAATACTAGATTTTATAGTTTAGAGGGAGTTATACAAGTCAACCCTCTATCTGTTAGGGGTTATGTAAACTTTTTTCTATTGTTTGTTGACTTACGACCATGCCATCACACCATCCAGATAATATTCCATCTCAGCAATTAAAACCACCTTAAAAAGGTTATGTAGATGGCTTTCGATACTTAAAATACAAGGTTTTCTACGTGATGGGAGGAGTAGACAAACACAAACACCAATACTTCGGGTGGATGACAAACACCGATACTTAGGGTGATTGACAAACACCAATACTTAGGATGGTTTTGTAGACCTTTTCCCTTTTTTCGAAATCAAAGTTCTTTAACACTAATTGAATTTATTTTAAAAATATAATAACATCTACAACATACGTTTGCCACCTAAACTGTCCAACGACACCTTTAATGCTAGTCGCCTTTTACAAAGAAGTACAACATCTACAACATCAAATTGGTTTCATTAAATTCTCCAATCAAAATTGTCTCGATTATGCATTTATCTGAACTTGTAGATATTAATATTTTTTTTCTAAAAAAACTTCATAAAAGTTAGAGAAATTTGAACTAAAATGACCTAAAATTATAATTTAGAATCGAAGAAACGTTTCAAATCGATCCAGCTCTCGCCCGCGCAAGCAGCTTGGTCACATCTCTCTCCTCTCTAATACTCCTCTAAAAACATTTCCTGTAGGTGGTACTACATCTCCGAAGAGAACTGGACGCGGGAGCTAAAGCGCCGAAACACTAGACTGACCAATGAGAAGGATGAACTGCAGCGTAGGGCGCAGCGATTGGAGCACCAAAAGAATGAGCTGCAGGAACAACTGGATGAGAGGAGGAGGGATGCGTCTGTGTCCTCAAGAAAGGTCTCCACACTAGAGTACAGGGTGCGGGAATTGGATCATCAAAACAACAATTTGTCCCGTGGGCTGGTGAAGCAACAAGAGGACACAAGGAAGGCGGGCTTGCTTTTCATGAATGCTGCCGATAAGTACCAAGAAGAAGCAAGGAAGCAACTACGGGCAAAGGTAGAGGAACTGGAGAACACGAGGAATGCAGGCCTGCTGATAATGAACACCGCCGATGCATACCAAGAGGCGGCAAGGAAACAAATTAAGGAAAAGGTGGGGGAATTGGAGGACAGAAGGAAGGCGGTTCTTGTGCTCATGAACGCGGCTGATACGTATCAACAAACAGCAAACAAGCAAATAAAAGATATGGAGAGGGAATTGAAGGTCATTGGGGCCCAAAAAGCAGAGATGGATGCAAGGACAACATCTTTGAAGGGTGATTATGACAAGGTGAAAGTAGAAAATGAAAAGCTTCGGCTGGAGGTTGAGAGGCTCATGATGGAATTGGGTGTCTTGACTGAAACGAAAGATGCAGCCGCAAACTCGTAATACTGAGACACCAGAAATGACGAAGGAATTGGAAGATATTGAAAATAAGGTGGAGGAAACTCAAGCTAGCATGGATTTGGTGAAGGGTGAAAATGATAAACTTCGGTCGGGCATTTTCTTAAGGGAACAGCTAGCAGGGTTCCACCCCGCCCCCCCGCCCCCCAACACACACACACACACACACACGCACACACACAAAAATGTTACAAAAAAGATAAGCAATATTACACAAAAAGGGCTCTAGTATATAAGTCCATTATCAGGAAGTAAGTTTGCTTTGTGGATAACCAAACATCCTTAAACGAAGTTGCAGCTTGCAACACTTGGTTGTTTGTTTCAAAAAAAATGAGATTATTACGTCCCCCACGTCCCTCCCCCAAATGCTCCAACACATCAATATAATAATCTACATGAAGACAGTCTACCACAATTATAACTTGAAGTCTTCCATAACTTGAAAAAGTGACCGCCCCGTGTCTTCCACCTCTTGAGGAGCACCTTCCACTTCTTGAGGAGCACCTTCTTTGCTTGGACCTCCGGCCTTGGATCCTACATACGTGTTTTGGTTGCGAAAATGCAGGACTGCAACGGCATGCGGCCGCCCTCCTTATCTCCCTCCCTTCATTTTGCTTTAGGATGCGCTCCATGGTCAACTGCCTTTCCCATCCTCCCCATTCCCTCCACCCGCATGTGGCATTCCCAGTCCGCGCTTCTCTCTGCTGCGTTTTTCATCTCATTCCGAGTATGCTATTCCCAGTCCGGACTGCAGTTTCTCGTACGTCCCTTTTTTTAATGCTGCTGATACTCCTCTCTCTCCATCTCTCTCAGAACTAGATATTCCCCAGTTCATCACCTTTTATTATTTACAACTAACAGTTTACAGTTCTTTTATAATTTTTTCTATAATTAGTACTTAACGACATCTCGAGGTAGTTAATTATTTCTCCGTCTTAATATGTTTTGAGATTTCATTTGCTGTATGTTTAATGCTTTGGTTTTATTTTATTTTATCATTATTTCCTTTTTTGGAGTTTGCAGTGCCAACAGGTTCACATTAGCCGTAATTCAACTGTCAGCCATAGAGTTCATATACTCCCCCAGTCCCTAAATAGATGACGTTTTGGTTGTTCGTGCTATAAGTTTGACTCGATTTATAGAAAATACATGTAATATTTATATCTTCAAATAAAATTGGTTAAAAAACTAGATTTAAAAATCCTTTCGATGATATTACTTATGATACTATTCGATGATACTTATTATTTATAAAAAATTACCAGCAGTTGTTTTTTTGAGAAGTTTAAAAACGTCATCTATTTAGGGATTCTAAGCAGCTTTTCGATGTCTTCATTTTTCACTGTTTTTTTCTTCCTTCCGAGTAAATTTTTCCACCATGTAACCTATTTTCATTATGTGGTATCTAGTTTATATTATCATGTATTGATAATTTTTTTTGAGCTACATATATTGTATTTTTATTATTCTTCCACTACACTGAATACGAATTTCTATTCAAGTCTTCATTTATGCTTACAAAATCTCATACGCAATCGTTGTTTTGCTATCGATATCAACTCAGCAGTATAGGTAAGTGCCAAAGTGGAATTATATTCTAGTGAATATCTGGTCTTATATAAATAAGTGAAAGAAATAGAATGAAGTGGCAAAATGTATTAAAAAAGACAAATGAATATTCTATCAAAAAAAGACAAATAAATAGAAAAAGACTATAGTTCGGGATGTGTACATAGTTAGCCATGTACGGATGGTTGAAAGATTAAAACTGTTATCTAACAATTTTAGGATGCTTTAGTAATTATAATTAAGGGTGGTATTAAGAAATCTAACTAGGCCTTATTTAGATGCACCCTAAATTCTAAGTTTTTTTACTCTCTCTCCATCACATCAATTTTTACCCGTATGCATGAAACATTAAATGTAGGTAAAAAAACTAATTGCACAGTTTAGTTGTAAATCACGAAATGAATCTTTTGAGTCTAGTTAGTCTACGATTGGACAATATTTACCAAATACAAACAAAAGTGCTACAGTAGCCGAGTTAAAAAATTTCAGCATCTAAACAAGACATAGAATTAAGGGTGGTTTAGTAATTTTACTACTATATGCAATCTCAAACTCGCTAACCCAATTCCAAGAATGATGCTCACTGTGTCACGAGATACCGATGCTCCCTATGTCTCCGCCTCCTATGTCGTGAGAAAATACTAATATTTATAAGACATAATTAGTATTTAGATAGACCTTTGAATCTATTAGTATTTTGGGTAGTCATATCTATTATCACTAAATACTCAATTAGACCAAGGCTAGGATTCTTTACAGCCTACTCTCAGTCCACCTATATGTCTATCTGACTGAGTTTTTTTTTTTTGTGTCTAAACTGGCTAAGTCTGCTTTGCTTTTCTTTTCTCTCCTCTCTTCTTTACCTTAGCATGTAGCCAGTTTATTAGACTGACTCTAACAACCGTATCTAAAATACAAGACATATTTGTTCTTTAGGTAATGCCACAGACAAAAGGTTCTATATCTATTTTTTGTCTTCTCCAACAATAAAATCCAAAAGACAACCCTTTCAAGTAAATAGATCTTCAGGAGAGAGGATACTCAGATTTAGGTTATGGCTCTTCAGACACTCAAAATAAGTCTTCTATATAGGTACTCTGTTGGAGGCTATAGATATTACGCTGGAGACCCATTTTAAATTTGGATAGCTAAATACGTACTCCCTTCGTCCCTAAATAAGTGTCGCTTCGCTTTTCCGAGAAATAACTGCCGGCAATTTTAATAAATAATAAATATTATTGATTATTATCATAATTAGTATTATCAAAAAAGATATTTAGATCTAGTTTTTTAATAAAATTATTTAGGGATATAAATACTGCACGTATGTTCTACAAATTAAATCAAATTTATGGCATGCATCTCACGATGACATTTATTTAGGAGAGAGAGAGAGAGTACCTTATGAGAGGCAGCCCTATATTTGCTCTTAGCTGGTTTTGCCTAGCGCGGTGCGGTAACAGATGGAGAGGACTCAGAGGAGGTGGCTCATGGGTGGATAGTGGACGATGGCTATGGGCTACGGCTACCGCCTGCAGAACAGATTTTTTTTATTGTGGAGCAACGACTGCGGCCACAATTGAAGGACATGATGTTATAGTAACGGCCACAAGTCAGTACGCATGCACCCGTGAAAACTGCAAAAGCAAAGCAGCAACGGGATGGTACAGGTCAGTGCTGCAGTACCCAGTTAAATAAAGTGCCAAAAAGATGACCACTATCAGATCACCTTAGACAAAACTAGTTTTATTTTATTTAAATAATATTCTAGGTCCTAGGCTACTCTTGACAATGTCATAAATAGTTCATAGTTGTTTCCGCATGCACCATGGCACTCAAGATGTTGAATTTATTATTATATGGTTAGTATTGTTTTTATTAAATAAAGAATTCTTAAAATTAAGTTACTAATATTCATTGATATATATATAATGTTCTAGTAAAAATATTGAAACTTTATTTAAGACAACGACTTACAATTTATTGTCATGAGTGTTAATATAACTTAAAGTGAATTGTAAGTGTCATTCCTATGTGTTAAGCTTATATTGCCATGCTTGATAAGCTCATAAAAATAAAAATTTATACTTATGTCAGGTTTTACTTATGGTTGTTAAATTGTTGTTCGTAATAGCATATATTAGCATTTACATATGTTGATTTTAGAGAGTTTTTGTTAATTTTTTATAACAGTTGTATATGTTACTTTATATTCTCTTTCATAATGCCAGGTATGGGTAATTTGAATGCAAACTTAGGGATTAAAGCATTGTCTTTCATGATAGAGATGAATAATTTATAAAAAGATATTATTATTGGATTAGTTTAACTATCTTTGACAATTATGAAGGTTTGAATTTTTCCATAGAGGCTATATTGATAACTCCACGGATCATGGTCCCCTATTTCTTTAGTGTCATTAGCACATTCACTAACATTATTATTAGGTTAATAAAAACTTGTACCTGATGGTCAATAAAGATTATATCAAAACTTATTTGTGCTTAGTAATCCAAGGACATTAAAATTAAAATGAAAATTATACCTAATGGTCAATAAAGATCATATTATGTACATTGCAGGAGATAAATTAAATGGCCATTATGGGATGTAGCAAGAAGACCATACCTTTGGTCTATAGGTGCGGCTGGTGCCAGCGATGATATAGATTTCCTGTGCTCTCGCATGGGTTAGAATCTTATGAGACACTAACTAATAAGAATTACTTATATTAAATAGTTTTTCTCTTTGCTAATGTTCTAAAACAATAGCTATAATTGGTACTCTATAGTATAAATTCAATTGTGATCATGTATTAAATATTGATTTATATGTTATTTTCATCCAGATCCATAGGTTTTCTTTACATAGCACCTATGTGAATCTCCAATATACATTTAGATGAAACATTTGCTTAAACCATGATAGTTTTAGATGCAATCTATATTTTGATGACATGAGCCTAAATATTGATTCTTTTCTCCCAAATTTTAAGCTTATTAATTCCTGAGAAACAGTAGCTATTATTTACAGTGGCGATTAGTCTATTGATTTTGATGATAAAATTTTTAGGTTTTTTGAAAGAATTTTAGGATCTAACTTTTTTTATTTGTACCAGTTTGATATAGCACCATATGTATTAGTTCAAACATAAATAAACTTAAGGCACATAAACCCTTATTTCATCTCTTTATGTGACATCTTGAAAATCTGTACTTTACTAAGATTTAGCTTTTGATCTAGTTGTTGTAATATTTTTTTCATGTATTAATTTGAAATTCTAATGCTTATTGTATTATTTATTAAAAAATTTCATGATTTATTTTATTAAAAGAATATTTTAGGTCCCAGGCTACCCTGTTAATTTTGAGAATGTCATAAATAGATGTTTCAGCATGCACCATGACACTCAAGATGTTCAATCAAAGTGTTCAAACATTTTTCATGACAATGACTTATTACAAAATTTATTTTCATGAGTGTTAATATAACTTAAAATGAACTGTAAGTGTTATTACTACATAGTTTGCTAGGGATATATTTCTAAGCTTACAAAATATAAATATTTATATTAATGTAAATTTTAACTTATGGATGTTAAATTTTTCATAATTGCTAATATTAGCATTTACTTGTAGATTTAATAGAATTTGTTAGTTTTTTTTATAATCGTTGAGATGGATAATTTTGGTACAAATTATATAGGTATAAAAATACTTTACATTATCTTTCATCGTTCCATGTATGGGTAATTTGAGTGCAAAGTTTAGGGTCAAAGCACTATCATTTATAATGATAGGGATGGATAAGTTATAAAAAATTATTGGATTAGTTTAATTATCTTTTATAATTGTGGATGTTTTGAATTTTTCCATATGGGCTTCATTGATAACTCCACGGATCATGGTCATCTAATTTTTTAGCACCATTAGCATGTAATTTGAAGTAATTCGGCGACGTTATTATTAAGTTAATAAAAATATTATATCTGATGGTAAATAAGGATTACAAAAAAAAATTGTGTAAAGTAATCCAAGGACATTAAAATTTAAATTAAAATTATACCTAATAGTCATAAGAACCATAACATGTATGTCGCAGGAGACAAATTAAACTGTAATTATAAGATGTAGCAAGCTGGACATACCTTTAGTATACACGTACGTATGGCCGGTGCAAGCGTTATGTGGATGCCGTGCACATCGTACGTCATGGCACCGGTGACCTGCGTGTTCCCATGTTCGTTTGTTTTTCTTACCGTAGATCTCCTTAGCTTGTCGTGCCAATGATGCTCGCACACGTCATTGACGGAGAGCCAAGGCTTGTGTTCCTCAGGCAGCCAGTGTGTGTGCATCCGCGACGATCAAAGATGTGGTCATCAGCCCGGAAGCCCTTTTGTCCGTCAGCGTCACCCGGGTTTCAGATCACTTGGCGCCGATGCATTGACGGCAGCCTCTCGATGCCCTACTCTGATATAGATATGAGGCCGGTCCTGGAGCCAAGGCCAAGGCATCCATCTCCTCTAGGTGGAACAGGTGGCTGCGTGGAGTCCAAGATATATGGTTGCTGCATGCACCTCGCTCGCTTCAGCCGTCAATTGCACATCTGGTAGATGGCGCCTGGTGGCTACCTTGTAGGCGTCCCCTCCACCTGCTTCGTCATCTGGAAGTGCTAGTGCAGGCAACACGCACACGTGCCGCAGCACTGCTGCTCCTCCACCAACGCATTATAGTAGAACCCGCGTGCTGCATGTTCCTCCAGGGTGCTGGATTTCTCACCGCTATTGCCGTCGATCCAAGCAAAGGCGCCGGTAGAGTATATGGACGTACGTGCATGAGCTGCGTTGGCTTCCTGCCTGCTTGCTTGGTACAGCGACCATAGTCAGCTTCCCGGCGGCGACCGGTGCCGCCCGTGGAGCAAGCCATCGTCTTCAGGCGGCGCCTTATTTTTTGCTACTCCGTTGGAAAATCTCCTGAGGTAGGTGACAATCCCTTCCGGCTTGTTATACGTAGATTTAAAGTAATATTGGTTTTTTTTTTTTTTATCTACATAATAATGACAGAGGTGGGTAATTTTTAAGAAAATAAAATAGATCTAATGGTTAGCAATTAGCAGAGTCTATAGATTTAGTGGCTAGATGTTTCTGATTAATGTGAGAATTTCTAGCATTTATCTTTTTTTTCTAACACGTCTAGTAAGGATTAATGTGGAGGCTCCGTTGGAGCCTCTAATTAGTAATAGTAAGATGGTTCATATTTGATCAAATTTTTAGTAAATAGTATTCACATTTATGGTTCTAAATAAATTAATGAAAAAATACATTTCGTATTTAATCTAATGATATTAGTTTTGTATCATAATATTAATATTTTTTATCTATAATTGGTTAAATTTAAGATACTAAAACATGGTACTGTGCTAGAATTGTATTATTTTTTAGATGGAATAATAGGTTTGTAAACAGGTCAACAATAATAGGTATTATTCAAATCAATTTTATTGTGCCAGTAACTATAAATTCATACAAAAATGAAACCCTATTACAAAGCAATGAGCACTTAATACTCATGAGTTCCAACACACAAATTCTGAAATGATTGGTCCTCAATTTATTGGAAAATCAAAGTGAATAAGTTAGAAGACCTAATCCTAGTAAGGTTGAAGGTAACCTGTCATTTTGGGTTTTCATGCCGCAAATTTGATTCGATCTATACGTGCAATATTTATGTCTCTAAATAAATTTGTTAAAAAACTAGATTCAAAGATCTTTTCGGTGCTATTAATTATGTACTATAAATATTAATATTTTTTAAAATATATTTAGTCAAAGTTATTTCTTAAAATGTGAAAAAACGATAGTTATCTTAGGACAGAGGGAGTAAAAACTATTAACAGAAGAGAGTTCTTTTAAATGTACCAGAATAAGAGAACTGGTTGCATGTCAGGCAAAAACTATTAGTGCAAAGTTGTTTAAAAAAAAGAAGTTATTTAGCAGGACTTATAAGCCGGCTTATAAGTTGAAATAGCTAATTTTTAAGAGAAAAACACTGCACAAGAAGCCAAAACACTGCATAAGTAGCTCAAGCGAACAGAGCAAAGTATTATGGCAAAGCGAACCAGTGTGGGGGAGAAACAACGGAACCACGAAAATCGATTCGCTCAGAAAAATTGCACGATTCGGAACAAAATCAACCCAAAACCACGCATGGCGAAGTGGGCCCTGAGGGGTCACCACAGGGTGCCGCCTGGCCTCCCTTCATGGGCTAGCCGGCCCATCACCTCCCCCTCTTCCTTTTCGCTTCGTCCACGGTCAGATTTGAGCCCAATACTACTTATATGCATATGTTTAACCTGTTGTTTCAATTCGAATTAAAAATCATATGATAAATCACTTTTTTAAAGAGGTGAAAAGGTTGTTTAATTCATGACTTTGGAATAATTTACATAATTTTTTTTTCGGAAGTCATGTTACTATTAAAAACTTATTATTAGAGACCCCATGATTGCTTAAGTTGTTGAGGAGTATGATATATTAGAATAATAAGAATTCAATTCTTGATGTTCTGTCTCTAGAGAAATTTTATTTCTAAAAGTAAAAATGATTAGCCACACTTCTCCTTTGTAGTAAAAGCAATGTCCTACCAGAGCCATATATAAGATAGATAAACTTTCTACATACTCCACTTGCTTGCATTGAATTTGGTCAACCTTTGTGACTCTAGGAGAGATTTGTCATACTTTTGAATCAAGTACTACATCTACAGATGCACTACTCTATCTGGAGTAGGCACAATCATATTTTATACCAGTTGAAAATATTTCGCTCCTACACTGGGAGTAAACACCAAAAAATATATTATCATAGGATAGCCACCAAATAAATACTCCAAATCTTATTATTATCTCTCAAATTCTAATTGCCAAAAAGAGGTATGAGCTATGCAATATCAAAAGAAAAGAAAAAAATGGGAGTATCAAAAAATGGACAAGTGTCCAAGCAATGAAAACAATGGGTACTCAGATGCCCGCTGTTGATGGTGGATAGCGTCAACTTTTAATATAACGAAAGACATGAGAAAATACATCAATATCTAGAAGGCTAGGGTTTTATCTGACAATTTCCACGAGTTTTGGTGATTTATTAATTTCTAGGGACTAATCCAGAAAATAGCAGAAAAAGGATTTAATTATCAAAATATATCACGAAATTATCCGTAACTCAGGAATACTCCACCGAACTCCAGAAGGTTCCAGAAGACACCAGAGCGAAGGGGAGACGGAGCCGCAGGCCTGCCGGCACCCCCGTGGGCCCCACCTGTCATCCTCCATGAGCGTCCTCTACCGCCTTTAATTTGAGGATCAATCTCAGCCCTACGTGAAGTCGGTTTGATCCAACAGATGTCGTGCATCCCCCGGGCTATAAATACAGGGTCAGACCCCCCAGGAAACCCTAATTTATTCAATACCGCATTCAAGTCATCTGATGATCAAGTCATCTAGAGTTTAGAAGCCCTAGTTCATTCAAAGCCTTTCTAGTTCATAGTTTAGCCTAGTTAGATCTAGATTGGAGAAAGTCAAGTTCTTCATCGATCTTGGATTCTGAAGTTATCAAGAAGAGAAGAGTTCGGTACATTTCTTAACTTCTTTCTTATTGTAATATCTGCGTTTGTATGATTATTTCTAGCAACATTGTGCTTTATTATTATATTCTTAATTACATTATTCATTGTCTACTTTAATATGTCTAGTATAGTTAGTTTGCTATTATATTTATGCACTGGTTCGTATAGCGCTCATCTATTTAATTGTATGGTAAGTGGTAGGTTGTCTGTAGGTATGGGGCCTAGATGCATTACCTATCTGTGAATATCCTCAGTTGTGCCGGGTCGTGAGGTAGATCATGGATGTGACAGATCCATTGAGTCTTTTGTAGGCCTCCCCCCGTACGGTGAATTGGTAGAGTGGAAGTGTCAAGTTAAGAGTATATAGAGTATATTTATATACATGAGGTTCCTGTACTCATCTTTTCCTGTACATTGCTCCGATGTGTTTGGGAATTATGGTAGTGACATACTTGCACTAGTTGACATAGCTTTGACTGTATCTAGAATACTTAGGAGTTATTTCTCTATATTTGGGTTAGACAACATTAACATGCTAGATTGCTCTGAATGAATAAGTAGTATTTTATTGTGACTGATCATATTTATCATGCTTATTATTTATCTTTTATCTTATGGCACATTCTTGTTTTAAGGAGAGTTTGACATTGACTACATCTCTTATTCACTGCATATAAGTATTATCAATACTATAGATTATGGGTTTAGCCATACCTTCCCAATGGTAGAATATAAATAACAACCTGGTAATACTCTAGATAAAATACTACAATGGTATAATTATCTGTCCGCTTGCAGAATCATTCTTAGTTCATAGATATATATAATCATCTTTATTTATTTCTGCTTAGTCATATAAAATGATAGATTAAGTTTAATATCATTAATTATTCCTAGCTATATAATTGGGGATGACAACCTAGTTCCATGCTCGGGAGTAAAGGTAAGAGATATGTGACCGGTTGCTAACGATAAGTTAATTTAGTACCATACATTTTATAACGTTGTTATTCTAATAACGTTGTGAAATGCCAACAAGCATTTTTGGTACCGTTGCCGAGAAAGGTTAATAAACTTAGGAAAGTATTGATAACCATATGCATCATGAATATGATCGAGCACCCAATTTACCTCTAACTCAAGCAGGCTTACCCTTGTTTCGTCTACTTGTGTATCTTATATAGGGTAATGAATGAACCGTTTTGATCTCCCGGATAATTACATCGAAGATCCAGAGAAACTCTTAAGAAGAAAGAAGTTTGCAATAACGAGGGACATTTTTGAATCACCATGAAGAACACCCTCCACTAAAACTTGTTCTTCACTAGAGCAAGCTCCATCATCCGCAGTAGGACAAGAATTAGAAGCTAATTTGACACCAGTGTTTGAAGCTATGGGTGAGAAGATACTACGTGAGTTTTCTACACCAACAACCGCCAACATCCGCATTACTAGATCTAATATCAACATTGGAGACAATGGATTCGAGCTTAAGCCTGCGCTCATCACTATGGTGCAAGCTAATCAGTTTTGTGGAAAGGCATATAAAGATGCAAGTGCACACTTACAACACTTTTTAGAGATATGCAACACCTTCACAATCAAAGACATACCAAAAGATGCTATCCTACTTCGTCTATTCCCATTTTCACTTTTGAAAAAAAAACAAAATAGTTGTTCTATGCTAATAAAGCTACCAACACTACTTGGGACTGCCGCTCTACTGCTTTTCTGGCCAGATTCTTTTCTACAGGCAAGACCAATACACCGCGTGGAAAGATTTCAAGTTTTTAACAGCAACATAATGAATCATTCACCGAGGCATGGGAACATTTTCAAGACTACATTGCAGAATATCCTCATCATGGAATGGAGGATTGGCTACTGATGTAGACTTTCTATCACAGACTAGTCTCTAGTATTCATGAGTCTATGGATGCTACAGCTGGAGGAGCTTTCTTATCACTTAAGCTCACCGATGCAACAACATTCGTTGAGAAGATGGCCTCAAATCAAAGCTGGAATGAAGAACATACTCAACCTCGCAAGAGAGAAGGAGACATACATCATCTCAAGGAAGTTGATACAATCACTGAAAAGCTAGACCTCATAATGAAGAAACTTAAAAGCAGAGTGTTGGCACTTCTAACGTCGCTATGAATTAACGATATTAGAAATGCATGGTATTAAATTAACTTGTCATTAGCAACTAGCTACTTATTTATCACTAGCATTCCTAAGCATGAATTAAGTTGTCATCCCTAATTATATTGCTAAGGAGCAAATATAGATTTACATGTATTATTCAATATGACTAGGCAGAGATATGAATATAAACTAAAATAGATTCTGCAAGCGGACAGATAATTATACCATTGTAGCATTTTACCTAAGGAGTTCTACCAGGTTGTCGATTTATATTTATACCACTGGGAAAGCTTGTTATAAACTCTATCTATTATATTGATAAGAAAGTATATACAATGAATAAGTGATATTACCGATGTCATCTACTCTACTTATAACAGGCAGATGTCACAAGATAAATATAGATAAATACGGGTGATAGCATAATTAAGTATCATCATTATATAGATAATCATCAGAGCATTTTCTAGTCATAATCATAGTTAGCCAATGGATAAACTAAGGAGATAACTGTCTAAGGTAATTCTATAACTACATCAATGAATAACTCTAATTAGTGCAACTACATCTAGTAATCATCGCTAAGTCAACCCTATATCATGATCACATATAAGGGGCATCAACTAGGAAGGATGTGAAACAGAGTCATTACCCAACTTTGCGACCGTGCCCTGCTGTCCTACATACGGAGGGTGGACTACAGAGGAACCAACGTAGCTGTCACCTACGCGGACTACCACACGTCCCGGCATGTCAGGGTGCACTCGCAGACAAACAAGATATCTAGACACCACGTCTACATATTGTCTATCATCTACCCATTGTACACTTGGATAAACGCTTCACCGGCAGTGACACAACCAGATGCATAGCCTAGACTAGGAAAGTCTGTAATACTCCACAACACTGCTGCCCTTAATTGGAAGTACTCGCCCTTCGATGCATCATAAGTTCTAACCCCCTTGACAAACATATCTAACAAATCATTCACAAGTGGCTCGAGAAAAACATCCATATCACTACCAGGAGCATGTCACCCCGGAATTAGCAAAGAGAGTATGAAATTTGATTGCTTCATGCACATTGATGGTGGAAAATTGTAGGGAATACATATACCAGGCCAAATGTTGTAGCTAATATTTTGGGTTTTGTTGACGGTGGATAGCGTCAACATTTTATATATCGAAAGGCATGAAACACACATCAATATCTAGAAGGCTAGGGGTTTATCTAACAATTTCCACGAGTTTTGGTGATTTATCAATTTTTAGGGATTGAACCAGAAAACACCGAAAAAGGGGCATAACTACAAATCTACATCACGGAATTATCCAAAACTCAGGAATACACCAAACTACTCTAGATGGATCCAGAAGACACTGGAGCGAAGGAGAGACGAGGCCACCTCCAGGTGGGGCCGGCCGGCCCCACCTGCCAGGCCGGCCGGCCTCCCATGAGGAGAGCTCTCTCCCCCCTTCTGGAATGTTCCTCCACCGACCTTGAGGATCAATCTTAGCCCTACGTGAAGTCAGTTTGATCAAACGGCTGTCGTGCATCCCACCGGGCTATATAAGTGGAGCCAGACCTCCCCCTGGAAACCCTAATTCACCCTAATTCATTCCAATTCATTCAATACCTCATTCAAGTTATTCAAGGTTGAGCCAGTTGAAGATCAAGTCATCTAGAGCTTCAAGTTCTAGTTCCTCATAGCCTTCTAGTTCATAGTTTAGCATAGTTAGATCTAGATTAGAGGAAGTCAAGACGTGTTAATCAGTCTTGGATTCCAGAAGTTGTCAAGAAGAGAAGAGTCTGGTACAGTTCTTAAGCTTTTCTTTCTTATTGTATTATCTGCGTTCGTATGATATTTGCTAGCAACATTGTTCTTCATCTTAGTTTAATTATTATGTTCATTGTCTACTTCAATACATCTAGTTTAGTTGGTTTGCTATTATATTCATGCACTGGTTCGTATAGCGCTCATCTAGTTGATCATATGGTGAGTGGTAGGCAATATGTACACATGGTGTCTAGATGCTTTGCTTATCTGCGGATATCCCCAGTTGTGCCGGGTAGTAAGGTAGATCGTGGATGTGACAGACCCACTGAGTCCTTTGTAGGCCTTCCCCCGTATGGTGGATTGGTAGAGTGGGATTGTCAGGTTGAGAGGAGGTTCCTGTACTCATCTTCTCCTGTACATTGCTCCGATGTGTTTGGGAACTATAGCAGTATAACTTGACAATGATTACTAGATGTACTTGCACTAGTTGACGTTGCTTTGACATATAGTTAATTACATAGGAGTTATTTCTCTATTATTTGATTAGACAACGCTGACATGATTAGAGTGCTATGATGGATTAGTATCATTAGGAGATGACTGATTAGTGGCTCATTACCGTTATCACTATCTTTATCATATTATTTATCTTGTGACTTACCCCTGTTATGAGTAGAGTGAATGACATTGGTTACATCGTCTATTCAATGCATATACATGTTATCAATACTATGAAGTAGCTTCTTAGTAATGCCTTCCCAGTGGTAGAATATAAATGACAACCTGGTAATACTCTAGGTAAAATGCTACAATGGTATAATTATCTGTCCGCTTGCAGAATTGTTCTTAGTTTATATTCATCTTTATTTATTTCTGCCTAGTCATATAAAATGATAAGATTTAGTACCAGAGTTTATTCCTAGCTTTACAATTAGGGATGACAACCTAGTTTCATAGTTAGGAGTAAGGGTCAAGAGACTAGTGGCTAGTTGCTAAAGACAAGTTAATTAGTACCAACATTTCTAGTGTCATTGCGTGGGATAAAGATTTGGGTTCTATTGCAGTGACGTTAGAAATGCCAACAAGCATTTTTGGCACCATTGCCGGGGAAGGCTAATAAACTCAGGAAAAGTATTGATAACATATATGCATTATGAATAAGACTGATCACCCAATTGACCTCTAACTCAAACAGGCTTACCCTTGTTCTATCTATCTGTATATCTTATGCAGGGTAATGAATGAATGAACGGATTTGCTCTCCCAGATAATTACGTTGAAGATCCAGAGAGACTCTTACGAAGAAGGAAGTTTGCTGATACGAGGGACATCTTTGAATCACCATTAAGAACACCCTCCACCGAAGCTCAATCTTCAAGGAATCAAGCTCTAACATCTGAAGGAGAAGAATCAGGAAATTTAGCACCAGCTTTTGAAGCTATGGCTGAGAAGACGCTACATGAGTTCTCTGCTCCAACAACCGTCAACTTCCACACTAGACCTAACGTCAATACTGGTGACAATGGATTTGAACTCAAGCCTGCTCTTATCACTATGGTTCAAGCTAGTCAATTCTATGGAAAGGTTCATGAAGATGCAAGTGCACATTTACAATACTTTCTAGAGATTTGCAGCGCCTTCACTATCAGAGGAGTATCAAGAGATGCTATTCTACTTCGCCTTTTCCCATTTTCACTTCTAGGAAAAGCAAAATAGTGGTTCTACAACAACAAGAACACTAACACTACATGGGACAAATGCTCTACTGCTTTCCTAGCAAAGTTCTTTCCTACGGGCAAGACCAATGCTCTACGTGGGAAAATCTCAAGCTTTCATCAACAACATGATGAATTGTTCGCCGAGGCATGAGAACATTTTGAAGATTATATTACAGAATGTCCTCATCATGGAATGGAGGATTGGCTACTTATGCAGACCTTCTATCATAGGCTAGTCTCTAGTACCCGTGAATCCATGGATGCTGCAGCTGGAGGAGTTTTCTTGTCACTTAAGCTCGCCGATGCAACAGCACTTGTGGAGAAGATGGCCTTAAATCAAAGTTGGAATGAAGAACATGTGCAACCCCACAAGAGAGGAGGAGGCATGCATCATATTAAGGAGATTGACATGGTCACTGCAAAGCTAGACCTCATAATAAAGAAGCTTGACGGCAAAAGCAACGAGAATAGAGAAGTCATGCACATTGATGATTCATGCATGACTTGTGAAGAATGTGGAGATATAGGTCACTCAGGAAGCAACTGCCCTACACTCCAAGAGGATGTGAACTTCATCAACAACAACACCAACTATCGTCCTCAGTAAAATCAAGTATGGAATCAATCAAATCAACGATGAAATCAACCTAATCAAGGATGGAACCAGCAAAGGCCTAACTACCAAGGTAACAACCAAGGTAACAATAATTTCAATAGCAATTTGAATCAACCACCTTTAAGAGAAGTAATTTCTAATCAGAATAAAGCTATAAAAAATTTATCTAAGAGGGTAGCATCCAATGATAAAGTACTGGAAAATATAAATACTAAAATGGATAGTCTATCCTCGCTATTAAGAACCAACTTAGCTTTAATAAAATGTTAGAATCACAACTAGCTCAATTGGCGGTCATTTGTTCCACCGATCCATGAAGATAAGATTCCTGGGCAACCCCTAGAGCCCGAAAAACCGCAAATCTTGTTGATGTCCGTGCGGGGCTACTACATAGAAGGAATGTCAGAAGGATGGAAAGATGAATCCATGCCACTCAAGAGAGGAGATCCAGGAAGACCCGTGATTCCCATCTCTATTGGACAACACGATTTCTATGAAGTCATCTGTGACCTTGGTTCTAGTGTCAACATCATGCCAAAGGTAATCCTTGATCGTATTTTTCCATGGGCAACTTTGTTGTACACGAATATGTGCTTGCAACTTGCAGATCAGACAGTTAAACATCCCGAAAGAATCTTAGATGACGTATGCATACGAGTGGGACAATCATATGTTCCAGTAGACTTTATGGTTCTGGATACCGAAAAAGATCCAAAGAGTCCTATCATCCTAGGCCGACCATTCTTGAGTACTACAAAAGCAGCAATCTATGTAGACAGTGCAACAATATATTTCACCATCAAGAGCAATGAAGAGAAATTCAGTTTCAAAGACAGGACCCTTGAAGATCCTATCAACACTTATTATCTAGAGAAGCCTATATACAAAGAAGAAGTACGGAAGACCTGTCCAAAGGGAAAGAAGAAGAACAGGAGGCAAGAAGGAAAGAAAACTCAGATAGTCAAAGTAACAGAATACAGACAGGGTCGTCACTCAGCTTTGCCAGTCATAGCTAAAGATCCTGGTCTACCATCAATAGAGTGCACCATTGGACAGAGCTCTTTCTACTCAGCCATTTGCGACACTGGATCAGCAGTCAACATAATGTCAAAAGAGGTATACAATACACTATTTAATGAACCTATCGACCCTACATATATTTTGCAGCTGGCAGATAACACAACACGAATCCCGGAGGGACTAGCAAGAAACATCACGGTTAAGATCCACACCCATTCTGTCCTTACCGACTTTATGATCTTGGATATGAGAAAAGAAGATAAGACACCTATCATACTTGGAAGGCCATTCCTCAGCGCCACCAAAGCTATCATCTATAATGGAACTGGCCAAGTCCACTTTCACTTTCCAGGAGAAAAGGTACGTTGTTATTTTAGAGATTATAACTCTCCTGGTTTACCAGCTTTCACCAGGACCAAGAAGAGAAGCCAGCGCCGCGCCTTGAGAAGAAAACTTGAGGAGGAGAAAGCAAAAGAAAAATCAACTACACCTGAAGAACATCCACAACCAACCAAAGTATGGAAGAAAAAGGAGATCCCCTCAACCGAATCATCAACTTTAGAAGAGGCAACATCTGGGTCCCCATCAGGATCCACTGAAGAACCCTCAACATGATGACCACAAGAAGTCTTGTTCGGATGACTTTAACCTCCGTAACCTCGCCATAAGATAACAATGGTAGTTATCTAATTACTCTAGTATATTTACTCTTTTGCATGTTTAGAAAAGAAAATAAAAATCATTTACTGCTTTATTATAAAACCTTAAAAAGCTCTAAAGGATTAGGCTTATGGTTTACCCCGTAAGAGTATTCACTATGGTAGCACAAAAACAAATTTTTATTTCTTTGCATTATAAATAGAAAAGCACAAAAATATAAGGATCATGCTACACATTCATATCTGCTCATAAGAATAATCAATTACTCATCTGGCTGACCGCTAACCCATTATCATATTCGAGCCTCGAGTTTTGGTTTTCTTTTTGGAGTACACCTTTACAGGACTATACAATTAAGGAGTGCGACAGGACAGTGGGTCACCGCTGCTAAGCTTACTCTAAAAGGATCATTCAAGCGAAATATGGCGAACATCTAGCTTGGGGAGGAGCATCCCCTAGTTATCAGGTAACTATACCTATGCGATTTATCGAGTCTGTCTTATAGTTATAAAATACCAAAAATATGTGGACACATGAAGGTCCACGTCTATTGAGTCTTTTAAGAGTTTTTTAGTTAAATAAAATCTGAAAAGCAATAAAAAAAGTTTTAATCAGTCCTAGCTAATTAGAGTGTGTCTAGAGTCACCTATGAACTAGAAGTTTTGTCTTGGAAATGATGAATAGTTGCTCTGTTAGAATTCTTTCAAGTACCTAGTTTTCAACGTTGAGTTCTCCTAAGTTTTGGACATAATTGCTTTAACTTAATAAGTTACTCTGAACCTGAAACTTGTGGAGTAATAGACTTGAGCTAAGTCTAGGCGATTGACGGATATGATATAAGAAGAGTTTGAGCTACTATTTATCTTATTCCTAATGATGCTAAATTCTGGAGATTTATCTTTTTGAAAATTTCAAACCTTTATATGATGAGCTCTTGTATGACAAAGTTGAATTCCTACCAAAGCCATATATGATACATACTTAGAATAGGAAACCTTTGCTCATTTATGCTACTTCCTGTGCATTGAGTTTAGTCAACCTTTGTTGTATACTTAAGAGAGTCTTGTCATGCTTTTAAAATCAAGATCACTCACACACTCCATCCACATATGCTCTGAGAGTAAGCGCAGCCATTTTCCACTTTTATCCATTTTTTACCCTAAAATGTTTTTCTCCTACACTGGGAGAGAACACCAAAGAATATACATAAACCCATAGGATAGCCTTTGTTTAATTGCTCCAAGTTCTTTATTGATTATCTCTTCAATCAATTATTGTATCTAAGGATGCATGTGGCTATGCAAAATAAGAAAGGAGTAAAAGATGGACAAGTGTCCCAGCATTAAAACAATAGGTACTCAAATACCCACCTCCTAAAAAAGAGAGAGAGGGAGGAGAGAAAAAGAATAAAGATAGCCCATATTTTTTCTGAGAAGTTTTGAAAGTCTAAGAAAAAAGAGAGATTCATTCTGAAGAGCAGAAGTAGAATTAGAATTAGCCACCACATATACACCTATCCACCATATTCCACACACATGCACATCTTGGTTTGATTGTATGACTTGATTCTCTATAGATCCATTGTTTGACTTTACAATATATGGATTATAAGTATGCTTAACTTTGTTTAATGCCACTCCTACAAACTCCACTATAATCCCTAGATTTAGGAAGGCATAACATCATGAATGTCTCAGTAAGATCCACAAATACCACATACTTTGAGAGACTGAGGGTGTCATACGATTAAGCTCTGAGTTTTATTGCGAAAACTTGTAAAACTCTGGAATAATAGTCGAGTGAAGAATTCGAGACATAGTGCTTAACTTGATTGTTCTGTCTTTCAATTACTCAAGACCCACGTGAAGGTTAAAAGCTCCACAGTTAAGGGCAATATGGGTGAGTTTGCAAGTTAGAGCAGTTTTGTCTAATCCAGAGGAAATTTTTGTTTGAGAGCATGTGTACTTGTCAGAATAAAAGCATTGTAGCAACTCCTGATCCAACTCTAGGTTTTGTTAAGGGACTAGCAAAAGGTAAGCTTGGGGGAGTTGTTGACGGTGGATAGCGTCAACATTTTATATATCAAAAGGCATGAAACACACATCAATATCTAGAAGGCTAGGGGTTTATCTAACAATTTCCATGAGTTTTGGTGATTTATCAATTTTCAGGGATTGAACCAGAAAATACCAAAAAAGGGGCATAACTATAAATCTACATCACGGAATTATCTGAAACTCAGGAATACACCAAACTACTCTAGAAGGATCCAGAAGACACAGGAGCGAAGGAGAGGCGAGGCCACCTCCAGGTGGGGCCGGCCCCACCTGCCAGGCCGGCCGGCCTCCCATGAGGAGAGCTCTCTCCCCCCTTCTAGAATGTTCCTCCATCGATCTTGAGGATCAATCTTAGCCCTACGTGAAGTCGGTTTGATCAAACGGCTGTCGTGCATCCCACCGGGCTATATAAGCGGAGCCAGACCTCCCCCTGGAAACCCTAATTCACCCTAATTCATTCCAATTCATTCAATACCTCATTCAAGTCATTCAAGGTTGAGCCAGTTGAAGATCAAGTCATCTAGAGCTTCAAGTTCTAGTTCCTCATAGCCTTCTAGTTCGTAGTTTAGCACAGTTAGATCTAGATTAGAGGAAGTCAAGGCGTGTTAATCAGTCTTGATTCCAGAAGTTGTCAAGAAGAGAAGAGTCTGGTACAGTTCTTAAGCTTTTCTTTCTTATTATATTATCTGCGTTCGTATGATATTTACTAGCAACATTGTTCTTCATCTTAGTTTAATTATTATGTTCATTGTCTACTTCAATACATCTAGTTTAGTTGGTTTGCTATTATATTCATGCCTTTGGTTCGTATAGCGCTCATGTAGTTGATCATATGGTGAGTGGTAGGCAATATGTAGACATGGTGTCTAGATGCTTTGCTTATCTACGGATATCCCCGGTTTGTGCTTAGGGTAGTGAGGTAGATCGTGGGTGTGACAGACCCATTGAGTCCTTTGTAGGCCTTCCCCGCATGCGATTGGATTGGTAGAGTGGGATTGTCAGGTTGAGAGGAGGTTCCTGTACTCATCTTCTCCTGTATATTGCTCCGATGTGTTTGGGAACTATAGTAGTATAACTTGACAATGATTACTAGATGTACTTGCACTAGTTGACGTAGCTTTGATATATAGTTAATTACATAGGAGTTATTTCTCTATTATTTGATTAGACAACGCCTTGACATGATTAGAGTGCTATGATGGATTAGTATCATTAGGAGATGACTGATTAATGGCTCATTACCGTTATCATTGTCTTTATCATATTATTTATCTTGTGACTTACCCCTGTTATGAGTAGAGTGAATGACATTGGTTACATCGTCTATTCAATGCATATACATGTTATCAATACTATGAAGTAGCTTCTTAGCAATGCCTTCCCAGTGGTAGAATATAAATGACAACTGGTAATACTCTAGGTAAAATGCTACAATGGTATAATTATCTGTTCGCTTGTAGAATTGTTCTTAGTTTATATTCATCTTTATTTATTTCTGCCTAGTCACATAAAATGATAAGATTTAGTACCAGAGTTTATTCCTAGCTTTACAATTAGGGATGACAACCTAGTTTCATAGTTAGGAGTAAGGGTCAAGAGACTAGTGGCTAGTTGATAAAGACAAGTTAATTAGTACCAACATTTCTAGTGTCATTGCGTAGGATAAAGATTTGGGTTATATTGCAGTGACGTTAGAAATGCCAACATGTTCTATAAGGATTAAAGCCATCAGTGGCAAATGCAAGACGTAAATTTCTGCTATCCTCAGCAAACTTAGGATGTTTACGATCGAAGTCTTCCCATAGAGGAGAATCTGCAGGATGCCTAAGAACATCATCTCTTGTTCTCTCCTCATCATGCCATCTTGTTAGCTTTGTTGTTTTGGAACATAGAAACAATCTTTGGAGCCTTTTCTTTATTGGAAAGTACCGAAGGACCTTCTTAGGAACCTTGTACACATGTTTCCCATCTAGACTCTTCCTAGCTGATTTCCATCTTGAAACCTTACACTTTGGACATGAGTCAGATTTTTCATGTTCCTTCCAATATAGAATGCAATCATTTTCACAGGCATGAATACTAATATACCCAAGTCCTATAGATTTAATCAATTTCTTAGTCTCATAGTAGTTTCTAGGCAGTGTTGTACCTTCAGGTAAGACATCATTAAGTAGATCTAGTATAAGGTCAAAGCTTTTGTCAGTCCATCCTCCAAGGAGCTTGATGTGAAGAAGCCTAATCAGAAAACGCAGTTTCATGTACTTCTTGCAATTAGGAAATAATTCTTGACTATTGGATTCTACCAACTTTTGGAGGTCAACTAGTTCTTTAGGAAGCTCAACAGAACTGTTGTCTTCAAAGTCCCCTCTATCATCTAAACCACAGGCTAGGTCTCTAAGCAATTCAGATATGTCATCCTCTTCACTAGACTCTTCCACAAGATCAGCACCATCACCATTGTTGGTATTCACATAGGCGGAACTAGCTTCCCCATGTAAGTTCCAAGTTGTGTACCCTTTTAGAAACCCATCACATATCAAGTGCTCTCGTATCTCACTAGAGTCTTTCCAAAATGAGTTAACACACTTTCTGCAAGGGCATAGTATCTTGTCCCCTACCACTGAATTTCTAAATGCAAAAGCTAGGAAACTGTTGACCCCTTGTAAATATGCCTTCGTGTGCCTAGCATCACTATTGACCCATGTTTTATCCAATAGTCTTTGTGGGGGCTGAGCATGTACCTGCAGTACTTGAATCTATTGACCGCACGCAATGAGAAGAGGACAATGTCGATGCAGCAGATCGACAACTGGTTGTGTTTGGTGGGGCAGCTCCACAATACTTTCACCTAGGGAGCTGAAATGAACCAGAAACAATAAATCAATTATGCTTGCTTGTAACAGTAGAAAACCTCCTCTTAATTTATATTAATTATATCAACGCCTTGGTAATTATAGGATGACCTCTTGAACTTAGTGTAACACCCTAAAAATCATTTTCAGAATTTAGTAATTAATTTTGCTCCTTTCTTTTTATTTCCCATGGATTACTTATGTTAAATAATATTTTTTCATAAATGCTAAAATTAAATATAAGGCTTTAGAAACATCTTTGTTGCATACATGCTGGTGCATAATTTTATGTGTGAGTGTAGAGCTAGTGTTGAGTGGCTTTTGGTTTGAATTTGAGCAAGTTTTATAAAATCCAGAAATAGAAAAGCTTTTCTTTTCTCCCTTTTCTTCCTTTCTTCTTTCTGGCCCAAAGCCGAAAACAGCCAGGCCCTTCCCTCTCCCCTTTTCCCATTTTCCCGTGTGCGCAAGCCCACACCGAGGCCCAGGCCGTGGCCTGCTCGGCCTCTCCTCCCCTCACGGCGCCTGCCCACGGTTGGGCCTTAGCGGCCCATTTGGCTTGCGCGCGGAGCAGCCGCTCCCGTCGCTCCCTTTTCCCCGCTGCCCGACCACGCGGGCCCGCACGCGTCAGCGACCCGTAGCCGCCCGACGCCTCGGCCTACCCGTCGGCGATCGGCGCCCCTTCTTCTTCCTCCGGCTGAAGCGCCGCGCCGCCACCGCCGTTTCGCCCGCCCGTAACCGCCATCGTGAGTGGCCATAATGGCCACTCGGCCGCCCCCGACGCCGTAGTGGCGCACTGCCCCCCCTCCACCGCCTCTCCCCAGCCTATAAAGCCAAGGCCGAGGCCCCTGGACCCTCCCTTTCCGTTTGCCGCCCCCGCCACCGTCTGCTTGGGCGCCGACTCCGGCAGCCCGCTCCGCCGTCGCATTGCGTCGATGACCTCCGGAAGGTGAAGCCGCCCCCGACCGTGCCTCTCTGCCCTCTTTCTCTCCCTACTCCGCGAGCAAGAGCTCACCGGAGTTCTTCTCTCACTGCAGATCGCCGCCGCCGTCGTCTTCTTCGTGGTGAGCTCCACCACCGACGCCGAACCCCATAGCACGCCGCCCGAGACCCCCGACGTCGCTGGTGCTTTCCCGTCACGAACCGAGGCCGGGGCGCCGCCGCTGCACGCCCGCCCTGTTTTCTTATGTTTTAGACCCTTCAGTTTTGGAAAATAGGACCCGCCGTCCAAACCGCGTGGAAAATCAGATTTTAATTCTTTTAAATTCGAAAATGAGTTCAACTTAATAACAGAAATGCCATTGCACCTTGTTTTTAACATAACTTTCATGTTTTAAATCCGAATAGCGTGATTCTTTTCGCTCACGTGTTCGTAGCAGTGAGTAGAATAGTTTTATAAACTTTTTACCCTTTGTTTATACTGTTTGGTGTAATGTTCTAATAGAGATATATTTTGCTTGCATGTGATGATTGTCTGGATGTCTTGCTTGGTGATGATCTTGCCTATAGAGGGCGAGGTTTTCGAGGAGCAGGAGTTCGAGGAGCAGTACCAGGATCGAGCTTGTGATCAAAGCAAGTATAGCTTATGGTTTCCTTGTTACCTAGCAATCATTAATCACTTTATACATGAGCATGTGTCTAATTTTGATATACCCTAAGGACATGACTAGATACTTTTGATCTACAATCCTTGTTACCTATGGGGGGTCTTGCATCCTAGAAAGGCTAGTTTGCTACACTCAATTTATGGCTTTTATAATCTTGACTTATGGTTATATGTAACAATGGTTAAAACATGCTTTTTAACAACCAAAAGGGGGCTGGAGCTTGGGTTTTTATACTCCAGTTACTCTCCATAAGGACTTACACTCAAAGCGGCGACCCAGGAGGTCCGTACATCCAGAAGAATCACATGGCTCTGATCTTAGCTGTATAACTAGTTTTCTCTAGCTTGTTAGTGGTTACCGAAAGGCGCAAGAGGGGGGACTAGGTTGCAGAATGGCTTCTTGCCTGTCAAGATGTGTAGCTGGGCTGCGGTCATTTGTGCACCAAGTCTTGAAGGGGGGCTCCATTCGACTAGACGCTGAAACCTCGCATCCACAAACTTGTTAGGGTTGCTAGTGAAAGGCTTCGTAGTGAAACCCTGCCACGCTTCCATAGAGGAGGTGATGTGGGCCTTGCAAACCCCGGCATATGGGAATCACGACTTCCGGTTAAAGTTGTACAAACTCTGCAGAGTTCTTAAATCTGATATATCAGCCGTGCTCACGGACACGAGCGGCCTGGATCCTTTTTGTATAGCTAGATATGTGGATGGTTATGGAATATCTTTAATGTTGATGATATATTTGACTTACACAAGGGATATGGGTTTTCTCACTAAGTTAGTAACATAGAGATAGAAATAAAATATGATCAACTAAAATGCTAACCGCAGTCAACCAAGTCAAGCTGTTGAGCCTTGCATTCCCCATAGTTATACTTGCTGAGCATGGTTCGCTGACGCTTGCCTTATAATCAACAAAATCCCGGATGGGTACCAGACGAGGAGAACTACGAGGAGTTTCCCGAGGATGTCCAGGACTTCTGAGGAGGGCGTACCACCAGTCGGTGTCCCTATGGGATGGAGCTCTTTCCTTTTACGTATCCGCTATGTAAATAAAGCCGTTGGCAATGATGTGTCAGGCATGACAAAGTGATGTAATAAGTTGTAAACGTTGTTCGATGCGATGATAATGCTACAATTTGTAAATATATGTGGTTTGGGACTTCCTGGGCCCACATATATTATTCCTCGGTTTTATTTATAAAACTGGGTGTTACACTTAGACATGTCGGATGTACTCAAATATAAGTGAAATAGGGCGTGTTCAGAAATCATGGAAATTAATTTCTTTGGTAGCTAGCGAAAATAAATTGATGCACATAGCTGCACGTGTGATATAGCCTTAGAATTGCTATTATCCATACATAAATACATACAATTAATTAACAATATCTAATAAATAGCTAGGAACATAACTGCTGCACGGAATCACCAATCAGTTTAGGTGTAATGTGGCAATGGTGGGTGGCTTGTGGCAGCTGGTGCGGTGGTGCCTGACAGCCAGCAGGGTCACATTGACTTGCTGCTTGCTGCACTACTGGTAGTTCCAAATTTTGAGTCCCTAAATTACCATTGTTCATTCTTTAATTGTTTCTGCTTTTGCGGTTACAACAGCATAGGAGATTGTCTTCTTGTTTGTACCAATTTTTGTATACTGAACAATGAAGCAGAAAGGGATTAAAATTATTTTTCCTCCTGCACCTACTGATATTGTATAGCCATGGCGGTGAGCCAGCCAACCTCCATTAATTTAATTAGTAGCAGAAGAAGAACCAAATATATATATATGTACGACTAGAAGTAGTAGAGCAACAGAAATCGAGATTCACCTTGGTTGGATTTAAGTTCTTCTAGCTCTTAGACAGCGGTCCTGGCATCGAGATTCAATACGTCTGCTCTTGTAAATCACTGCCAAAACAAATTAAAAAAGTTTTACCTTCCAGCACTTGAAAGGGAAGGAAGACAGAGGGAAGGACCTGGGCATACCGATGGATCTGCAGTAGAAGCACAAATCGGAGATGTTGGAATCGCTCCCTGCGTTCCTCCGTCTCGAAGCCCTCCAGGCGTGCACGGTCAGGGAGCAGGGGGTGGACGGGGCTTCCTCGAGCGAAACACGGCGGCGCTGTAAAGGAGATGGGATGGACCGGGCTTCCTCCGTCGGTGTGGGCACGGGGTCACCAGGGGATGGCCGTGGCTTCCTTAGGGCTGGGCCTTCCGCCGTTGGGGTAGGCGGCGCGGGGCCGCGGCGCGCGGTCCAAATGACGGGGCCACGTCAAGTGTGGGCGGGCAGGAGCTCGCGGCCACGTGCTCTAGGGGCTCGCTTGTGGGTGCTGCTGGGGCTCCAGGCGACGATGCTGGGCTCGCGCTCCAGGCGACGGCGTGTTGGGCAGGCAGCACGAGGTGTGCGGGGGCTGGGCCGGGAGCTGGAGGAAGCAGATGGGGGCGAGCGAGAGGGATTTGGAACGGAGCTAGGGTGCGGCGGGCGCCATTTGAGAGGAAGAGGAGAGGGCGGCGAGCGATTTGGGAGGGAGAGGCGGGATCAATCGGAATCTACACCAGAGATGCGGCGGGAGAGGAAGAATTGGCGGCGGCGTGGGATTTGGGGAGTGAAATGTCTAGGGTTTTCGTTGTACATATGGGGCCAGGCTAAATTTTAGGCACGAGCTCAATGTGAGCTGGGCGCGAGCTCAATGTTAGCGGGCCACTGGAGGTAGGTGGGGTCCACCTTTTTTTTTAGGCAGCACAGATTGATAGTATATCTGTTTTTTAGCAATGCATGCAGTTTAATGCTAAATGTCAATAACTATAGCGGCAGACCATGAGTTACTAAATAGAGAATCAGCGACAGATGGTTTGTGAGTTATTTTTAGCGGCTGATCATCTATCGATAAAAATAACTTTTAATGTCGGACATCCGACGGTGATCCGGTGTTGTGGTATAGTGTAGGTACTTGACTAGCATGACAACAGAGCAACTATTCATCATCTCCGAAATAAATTTTAATGTTCATCAAGTTTTTAATTAGCTCTAGCCTAGACTGTCTTTTAAATATACTCTAATATATATATCTAAATAAATATTTGGTTTTGAATAATTATGTATCTTTTTATCATTTTGAATTAATAACCTAACAAAAGACTCTGACTTTCGTGGACCTTCATGTGCCCACATATTTTTGGTATTTTATGACTATATAAAGTAAACTTAATAATCGCCTAGGTGTAGTCACCTGATAACTAGTGGATGCTCCTCCCTCAAGCTGGATGTTTGTAATACTTGGTGTAGATGTCCTTTGGAGCGAGCTAGCCAGTAGCAGACCTGGTGGTTGCCACTGATAGATTCTCTCCTTGTCATAATATTGTTCTTGCATAAATATATTCCAAACAGAAAAACCAAAACTCGAGGCTCGATTTTTTTTTAATAACGGGTTAGCGATCAGCCAAGGAGTAATTGATTACCTTCATGAGCAGATTTATGTTGCCAGATTTTAGCAGGATTTCATATTTCTCTTTTTTTTGAATTTTCTGTTTATGATGCAGGATTTAAATATGAATGCTATTTTTTTTATTTTTTATTTTTATACGACCACAGTAAATACTCCTATGGGGGTTGTCGGTGTTTCGCCACCGATAGCCCGCCACGGGGGTACCCGGGACGGTGTTTTGTTCGGAGGGGTGTCGGCGTATGCAGGAACTCGATGGTAAATGCAGGTAGACACGATTTATACTGGTTCGGTACGCCGGAAAGTCACGGCGTCCTACTCCAGTTGGGGTGGATAGTATATTGCGCCCCGCGCTTGGTGGTTCAATTTGTTGAGCCTTGTTGTGTCTTCTGGTTGGGTCTCTCTATCTAGAGACCCCTGTCTCTCTTTATATAGTCCAGGAGGCAGGAGTCCTAGTCGGTTACAATATTGGAGTCCTAATAGGATTACAAGGTAGCAGTCCTACTAGAATTACATATGGAAAGTCCTAATTGGACTAGGTCTTCCTCTCTCTTCTCCGTGGGGAGCCCTGTTGATCCCCCATCGACAAGCCCCCGAGCATTTCATGATTGAGCTTCGGAAGCCGAGTTCTTTTGAAGTGAAATCTTGAGATGGTCTTTCTGCCTCTGCTTCTTTACCTGAGATGCACTTTTCATAAAAAAGTACACTCAGTGAGTGTAGCCCCCGAGCCTCTTGCTTTATGGAATAAAAAGCTAGAGGATCCTTGAAAAATTTTGAAGATCTTCTTTGAGGGTATGTACCCTGCAGCCCTCGAGCCTGCTAGAAGACGCCGTAGAAGTCTTGTAGCAGGGTTAAAAAACAAGTCTGAGATATACTAATCAAGGCCCCTGACGTACTGCTCACCCTGACTTGAACAGTATGAAGTAGTTTGATAGTAGCTTATGTAAACTTGAGGTGTCCTGATTGAGTTCTTTTCTTCTAATCCCTGCTGGTGGGGTTTTTTTTTCTTTTTATCGGTTGAGTTCTTTTTCTTCCGATCTCTGCTGGTAGGGTTCTTTTTCTTTCGATCTCTGTTGGTTGAGTTCTTTTTCTTCCGATCCTTGCTGGTAGGGTTCTTTTTTCTCCCTTAAGATTGAGCCCCCGAGCGTGATAGGAGTTCTTTTTCTTCTGATCCTTGCTGGTAGGGTTCTTTTTTCTTCCTTAAGATTGAGCCCCCGAGCGTGATAGGAGTTCTTTTTCTTCTGATCCCTGCTGGTAGGGTTCTTTTTCTCCCGATCTCTGTTGGTTGAGTTCTTTTTCTTCCGATCCTTGCTGGTAGGGTTCTTTTTTCTCCCTTAAGATTGAGCCCCCGAGCGTGATAGGAGTTCTTTTTCTTCTGATCCTTGCTGGTAGGGTTCTTTTTTCTCCCTTAAGATTGAGCCGCCGAGTTTAATGGCACAATGTCTGAGTATTTCATTTTGCTAATTGATTTTAATTATGCTGAGTTGATGGTAGAGTATGCCTTTCATGCTGGGCTGGTGGCCAAGGTGGATGCTGAGTAGAAGAGTCATCGTGTCGTCGCGTCTGAGCGAGCTGTAGTTGATAGAGTAAAGCAGTCGGGTAAGTGATATGCCGGGATGCTGTATTTGGCTTGCTTTATTCTGCATGTTGACGGGAGGTTGCAAGATGGGAAGCTCTGCAGGGGCACTGTGATTACACAGAAATTGCGCGTGTAGAGGTGTCTGAACCGTGAGGAATTTGTGCCTGCGACCCGCCTTGGTTTTCTCTAACTTGTATTCATTGCTGTATGTCTTCTCGATTTGCTTGAAGTAGTTGTTTGAATCCATCTTAGTTGAAGCAAGGACAGAGAACCCGAGCGTAGTTGTCATGGCTGCGGGATTTGTTATTGATGAAACAAAGAAGTCGGCTGTTTGATACAGCAAGCACTCGGAAGTCGGCACCCGCCTCTGACTGTGCATCTGGTCTGAGTAGTCGTAGCAACCAGCCCCCGAGGGTAGCAATCAGCCAAGAAATCGTAGGTGCTGTATGCTTGGTGGGTACATCCATAAGCTTTTGATACCTTGAAAATATATACCCTATCTATCTTGAATATCTCTTGTGTACTTGATGGAGTGAAGAATATGTGTTCATATCTTGCATGGCTCTTGATAAGTAGCTTGTGCCGTTTGTCCATCTTGGAATATGTCTGTTGGTGAGCTGTCCATACTGAAGTACTCGACGATGGTATAGGAGCAGTCGTCATCACCTTGTTGATGATATAGAAACAAGGACTGCAGAGTACTTTGCGAGTTTGTCGAGGTATTCACTTTTGATGTTTTCTTATAATCTTGCTGACAGGTTGACTTGTTTTTGGCTAAGAAGTCTGGCTTTTCTTGATATTGCTGATGTGTATTGCCAATATAATCTGAATCTGAGCTTTATTAGAAGTCGAGATATGTCGAGCTCATCTTGCTGTCATCTAGGTTGAAAAACCTAGGATATGGCGAGTGTTGGCTTCTTAGCCGTACTCTCATCGGTGTTGTGAAAACAACCCGGAATGATTGGGCTCAGGCTAGCTTGTAGCCATGTTGCACTTCAACAGTTTGCGAGTTGTAGATCCAGTGTTCTATTACGAAACGCATGGCGGTTGCGGGTTTCTATTACAAAACGCCGCTTGCGGGTTTCTATTACGAAAACGCCCGCTTTTTGTAGATCCAAGTGTTCTATTACTTAAACGCACGGGTCGCAGGTTTCTATTACGAACGCCCCGCTTTCGCGGGTTTCTATTACTTTAAACGCCCCGCTTATGTGGTTTCTATTACTTAAACGCCCCACTTTGCAGGTTTCTATTACTTAAACGCCCGCTTTTTTGTAGATCCAAGTGTTCTATTACGAAACGCACCGGGTATTGGTCCCGAGATGCCTCTAGGGTTTTCCCTCCGGAGACCTGCAGGTTTCTATTACTTAAACGCCCTGCTTTGCGGGTTTCTATTATGAAACGCCCCGCTTTGCGGGTTTCTATTACGAAACGCCCCGCTTTGCGGGTTTCTATTACGAAACACCCCGCTTTTTGTAGATCCAGTGTTCTATTACGAAACGCACTGGGTATTGGTCCTGAGATGCCTCTGGGGTTTTCCCTCAGACCTGCAGGTTTCTATTACGAAACGCCCTGCTTTGCGGGTTTCTATTACAAAATGCCCCGCTTTGCGGGTTTCTATTACGAAACGCCCCGCTTGGGTTATGGAGTACACGCATCCATGTATTCCATGCCCCCTTTTTTTTTAATATAAGAGAACGGGTTCTTTTTGTTGAACCCAGTTTTAGCCTCATAGGGCTCTTTGTGCTTAGGGAGTCGGGCTCCTTTTTATACTGAAGTCCCCAAGACTTTTATTGGCTTTACGTCCTTCCATAAGCTCGTATGCCGATGAGGTGATGAACTCCTGGATAAATCTTTCTTTAATATCTTGATTATGTAGCTATCTTGCATGTCTTTTTCGGAATGTGAAGCATTGTCCTTGGGTATGCTTGCCCTGTGGGTGGAATGGACACATCATGCTTTCAAGATCTTCTCTTGGTTGGTCTGCTACAGGCGTTGTGTGGTCTGGTCCTCTCTTTCTTTTCTGACATTTGTTTCTTTGATTCTTTGAGTTACTTCTTTCTTCTGGAAACCTTTCTTGGGTTCTTTTTTCTACTTTGATAATCTTTTCTACTGTCTGCTTGAAGTGCTCATTTGTCTTTGGGTTTTCTCTAACGAAATCCTGGAACTGCCATTTCTTATAGATCCCATTTGAGAAAGCTTCGATCACCTCTCGTTCTGTGATATCATGTATTTGAACTCTTGTTTCTATAAATCGTTGATAGAAATTCCTTAGAGTCTCTTCGGGCTTCTGCTTGAGTCCTTTGAGTTCTACTTGAGTGACTGAGTGAGTTATGATTCCTGCGAAGTTGTCACAAAAAGCCTTCTGCAAGTCCTCCCAGCATCTTATCGACCCTTCTTTGAGCTTATCAAACCATTGAAGTGGCATGGTCTCCAATGCCATGGGGAAAAAGAGTGCTTTGACGTCATCATCTCCTCCAGCTAGCTTGATTGATTGTGAATATACCCTGAGCCATTGCTTGGGTTCTGTCTTGCCGTCGTATTTGGAATAATTTGATGGCTTGAATTTGGCGGGTAACTTGACCATCTGTAGTCGTTCCGAGAAGCAAGGAAATCTGTCGTATCCTCTGCTTGTCTTATTCTCAAATCCTCCGTGAATTCTTTCATCTTGTCTTCTTTCTGGAGTTCTTTCATTCTCGAATCTTCTGAATGTACTTTCTGGTTTGAAACTTGATTCAGGTACTTCTTCTCTGAAGCTTGTAAAACTCCTTCTTTGTTGTTGAGCTCCTTCTTCAAACTTGCGATGTTGTCTTAATTGGCTCCTCATATTATTTCTCTCTGTGTCGCCGAGCTGTTCGAAAACCGATTTTTGGTTTCTATAGGCGTTTTGTCTGTGAGGTTCTCTTCTTTGAATTGTTCGGATGTAGTTGCTCATCTTGAGGTGGTCGCCGAGTCTTCGATGTAGTCAAAAGAGTTCTTGTCTAAAGTAACGTAGCCGCATGGCTGATTTGATGGATCCTCCTAGCTTTGTTTACTGATGGTCTTGACCGCACATGTATGTGCACAAACGTCTTGGCCTTGAATATCTTCTTGAGCTGCTGTGTGCCCTATTGTACGTAGGTCTTCCGTGTACGTGTGTGTCGCCAATCTCTTGCTTTATGTACGAGTTTATTTAATCCTCAATTAGTTTGCATCTTTTCTCATGTATATGCGTCGGAGACGAAATCCGAATTAGAGTCGAAACTGATGCATGCGTAGTGGCTCTTGTTAGCTTCCTTATGATTATTGTCCGTGTCTTTATCTGATCTATAGTCCTTGTTTGCTTTTGTAGGCTGATGGAAATAATTAGAGATCCAACTTGAGTTCATATCCTGTCCTTCCCAGCTTGCTGGCCCTGCTTTAGAAGGATCAAAACTGCCATAGCTGTAGAGTCAGAGTTGGAGTCGGATGCTCGGACTTGGTCAGGGGAGTCGGAAGGTGCGTGGACTCGGACAGACGGAGTTTGAGTCGAACTCAGCGAGGCAGAGTCCAAGTTGAACTCGGCTGTGTTTGAACTAGAAGGGACAGGGTAGCGTTCGGCTCTGAATAAGTACGTGCGTAGTGTTGCTTCGTCAGCTGCTCCCTGATGCATCGGTCTGAATCAATCCTAGATGGCTGAAACTGTTTGCGCTTGCTATTATCCACGCTTCTTCCCGTAATGTGACCTATTTTTTTAGAAATTTGAAACTACTGTGCGTGCGCCATGCATGTATACACATGCAGGATCAGGATTAGCCTGCCGTATGTACTTGTATGTCCATAGATAGACATGAAACTACGTGGCTCTTGCAAATTGCATGGCCTCCTTTATCTGCTTCCTTGCTGACTGCGACTCTGCGAGGCGTCAGGCTGTGTTGTACCCAATCACATGGAGATAAGTTGCCACAACGCGTGAGACTGATGCAAAACTTGATCTGATCGCTCGTGGCCTAGGTGGCCCACTCGTGGCTTGATAGGCGGTTCAGTACTTGCAATTGACCATGGTGTAGGAGCTGTAAGGACAGTTACGATCACTGCCGAAGATTCCCTGCAGGCTTCTTCGTTGCTAGCTTGCTTCTTGTTGTACGTGGAAGCTTTGTTATCTTTATATGATTCCCATAGTTTAGCTTGCTTGCTGCTGTAGGTCGTGCGTCCTCCTCTGTTAGCATTTAGTTACTTGCTGGAAGTAGTCGGGCCACCGTGGTGTAGTAGTTGGGCATGTAGCTGAGTAGTTGTCATCGCCGCTGGGTAGTCGGCAGGCCGTAGTAGCCGAAGTTAGTGAAGTAAATCAGTCAGCTGAGTACTCGGGAGGTGTTGTTGAGCAGCCAGGTCCCTTCGCTGAGTACCCAGAGTCCATCGTCGAGTTCCCGGAAGTTTTTTATCAAGTACTTGGTAGTCTTCATCGAGTACCCCCGTTTGAGTCTATTGTTGAGTCTTCATCGTCGTAGACCGTCGTCAAGTACTCGGAAGCATCGTCACGTGTTCTCGGAAGTCGTCATCAAGTACTCGGAAACCGTCATCAAGTACTCGGAACTTATTATCAAGTACTCGGAAATCATCTGACACGTCGAGCATCCAAGTAGTTGAAGTATAGTTGCTGCGGTTCTTGTTCTTGGACGGAGTTTTTTTTTTTCGATCATTAATCTTGGACGGAGTTGATTCTTGGGACACTGCCTTCATTCTGTATATGCTTGTGCACGAGTGTTTTATGTTGTGACTGCCTTGATTGTTGAAAGCTTGATTGGGAAATTCCAATATTGACACAGCTGCAATTTATTTTGTCTTCCGATTTGGAGTTGGCACGAGTAGAGTTGGATTTGGTGGGACAGTCATAGTCTTTTGTCGATGATGCTGCAACAGAGCCGATCAATCGATGGCGTCGTGACGGCGGCGATGGAGGCCATATATGTGTTCCTCGTTGGATTGCGTCGTGAGTGGTATTAAGATGCCAAATCCATCCTTAAGGCTTACTACTCGGGTATATTAACAGTCATTAAAAAAAATGATGTAGCCTCATAGCCATGCAGATAATATCCGAAATATATGATAATTAAATATTAAGAAAAAATAATTATTAAAAATAAGACTTAGCTTGATTTGTAGCCGAGTTGTTGGTATAGCATCCGAGTTGATGGAATTGGAGTTAGTCGAACAGCCTAGAGTAGTCGGACAGCTTGGCCGAGTTGTTTTATTGTTGAGTTGAGTACTTAAAACAACTCGGAATGAGCCGCCAAGAACCCAGAACTCATCGCCCAATACTCGGACGTTGTCAGTACTCAGTTCGTCTAGCGTCATCTGTGGGAGTCACCGAATTGTTGTCGTGTTCGTCGCGGTCAGCAGATCTGTGCGAGTTGATCTTGTCCTCTTGTGCGGTGCAGCCGGACAGCTTTACGGCTGCTTGTTGATCATCTTGATACAATCAGACAGAGTTGTCGTTGTAGGAGTAGGATCGTGTCCGTGTTGTATCCCACGGTTGATCTCTCTTTTGTCCTTGGTTACGCTCTGAATCCGGATTAGACTTGCTTTGGACGTACAGCCTTCCTAGTACGTACTGGACTCGAGTCTGGCGATGGGTTGATTCTTGATTGGAGTCGTAGGGCAGCGCGGTCTGACTCGGCAAGTTGTTGTCGATTAGCAAACCTTCAGTTGCCTTGCGTTGCTAGCTTTGTGCAGAATTCTTCTTGCTTGCATGTTGGCTTCGTGTGGTGGAGTATGCGAGCTGGATGCATGTCTGACATGTCGAGTTGTAGGAACACCAGGCCGTCGAGCTTTTGGTGAATACGGCCGATGCAGCCACCAAGGGCCACAGCGGGTTGTCGACGAGGCCGCCGAGAGCCGCAACAGGTTGTCGATGAGGTCGCGAAAAGCTGCTCGCTGTGAATCTTGATGTTGTGGTCCATCGAGCTCTCGAACGCAAAGCACCGAGAACCCCTACCTGGCGCGCCAGCTGTCGGTGTTTCGCCACCGATAGCCCGCCACGGGGGTACCCGGGACGGTGTTTTGTTCGGAGGGGTGTCGGCGTATGCAGGAACTCGATGGTAAATGCAGGTAGACACGATTTATACTGGTTCGGTACGCCGGAAAGTCACGGCGTCCTACTCCAGTTGGGGTGGATAGTATATTGCGCCCTGCGCTTGGTGGTTTCGGCTGTTGAGCCTTGTTGTGTCTTCTGGTTGGGTCTCTCTATCTAGAGACCCCTGTCTCTCTTTATATAGTCCAGGAGGCAGGAGTCCTAGTCGGTTACAATATTGGAGTCCTAATAGGATTACAAGGTAGCAGTCCTACTAGAATTACATATGGAAAGTCCTAATTGGACTAGGTCTTCCTCTCTCTTCTCCGTGGGGAGCCCTGTTGATCCCCCATCGACAGGGGTCCCAAAAGTTTATTCACAAGGGGCTTATGAATTTGTGATGCAATAAATAAGGCAGTAAATATTTTTTTGTTACTATATATATTTTTATATTTTAATGTGCAAACATAATTATGCTACTATATATTAAAGTAAACTTACTAGTGAACTTAAGTAGATAACTACCATTCTAACCTTATGGCTAGGGTACTGAATTTAAAGTCTACCGACAGGACTTAGATAGAGGAGAATACTTACTTAGTAGGTTCAATGTCTGAGGTCACCTCAGTCAATTCCCCGTCTCGTGGTGGTGCAGCACGTGCTTTTTCTTTCTCCTTCCATCTCTTTTCTGTTTCTCTTGCTTCTCTCTTCTCTAGCTCTAGCTCTTCAGCTTTGTTTTTCTTTTCCCACTTTTCTAGATGTGCTAAGATCTCTTCTTTTTCTTCCTTGGCGATTTGGTCCATTCTTTCAGCTTCCGCTTTCCACTCACTCCAGCGTGGTGCTTGTATGTTCTCTTCTTGCTCTTTGTAGCAGTCTTCATACGTCACAATCTTGCCAGGAAATTCTTCCCAGCTACAGTGAGGCTGGACAGCCTAACGGCGGCCTTGGCGTCTCCTCCTGTCGCGTTGCTTCCTAATCTGTTCCTGGTTAACAAGTGTTTTAAATTGATAGCGTACCTTTCCAGTAGGCAAGTTGAAGTAGATCTGTCCGGACCCAATATAGATGTTCGCGTTGGCCGTGTAAAGAAATGGTCTTCCTAGAAGGATCGGGGATTCATCGTCTCCCTGCATATCAAGAACTAGAAAATCTGTAGGTATATATTGCCCTTGAATTCTTACCATAACATTCTTGACCACTCCTTCAGGGAACCTTAGTGATTGATCCGCCATCTGCAACTGAATAAATGTTGGGTTTAAAGGTAAATCAAATAGATCATCATATACCTGTTTTGACATTACATTACAGCCTGATCCAGTGCCGCAGATGGTGTTGGCGAAGGTGGTGTCTTTGATTGTGCATTCATGATTGGTATACCTGGATCACCTCTCTTGTTGGAAATGGCTTGGGTAGCATATGATCATTTTCTGTATTGAGAGCAGTGATTAGTTGAGTAGTTTCTTCAGGTGTGTGCTTGATCTCCCTCCATCTTCTATTATTTTTATTGTTTCTTTTCTTCGGCACTGATTGCTGTAGTTGCTCTTCTTGTTGATAGAATTGCTTCGGGGCTGCAGGAGCTTTCAAGACGCGGTTCTTGAACGTGAATCTTTCTTTCTTGTCCTTTATGGATAGGACGATCTTGGCATACTCCGCATAGATGATGGCTTTTGTTGTGCACAAGAATGGTCTGCCCAAAATTATGGGTGCCTTCTCATCTACTCCGGTCTCCATGACCACGAAATCAACTGGAACATATGATTGTCCCACTCTGATGACAACTTCTTCTAGTACTCCCTCAGGGTAGCAAATGGACTGATCTGCAAGATGCAAACGCATGTTTGTATACAACAGGGGATCATTTAATATTTTCTCATAGACTACCTTGGACATAATGTTGACACTAGCGCCGAAATCGCAGACAGCCTCTGGAAAGTTGTGACATCCTATAGCGATAGGAATGACAGGCCTTCCAGGGTCTCCCATCTTCTCAGGTAGAGAGTGGTCAATCCACTGTACATCTATAGGCTCAATATGATAGTGGGTTACATTGTGAATATCAATAAGGTTAGCAGTTTCTAAATCTTCCAGTTGGTCTGGAATCTTACCTTTCTCAAATGGAGGAACAGCAGCAGCTAATTGAGCTAATTGTGATTCTAACATTTTATTAAAGCTGTGCTGATTCTTTATAGCAGAAGCAAAGGTGTCCAATCTAGTATTTATGTTTTCTAGTGCTTTATCATTTGAAGCTATCTTTCTAGTTATTTGATCTAACAATTTAGATTGATTAGCAACTAAATCTCTTAAAGGTGGAAGATTGTAATTATTAAAATTATTACCTTGGTTGTTACCTTGATAATTATCTTGTCGAGGTTGCTGATTCCACCCTTGGTTTTGTTGAGGACGGTAGTAGGTGTTGTTGTTGATGAAGTTCACATCCTCTTGCAGTGTAGGGCAGCTGATGGCTGAATGCCTATAGTCTCCACATTCTTCACATGTCATATGAGAATCATTGATGTGCATGACTTCCTTCTTCTCTATATCGAGTTTCTTCATAATGAGGTCTAGCTTGACAGTGACCATGTCAGTTTCCTTGAGATGATGGATTCCTCCTCTTTTCTTGCGGGGATGAGTACGTTCTTCATTACAGCTTGAATTTGAGGCCATCTTCTCAATAAGTGCTTTAGCATCTGAGAGCTTAAGTGACAGGAAAGCTTCTCCAGCTGCAGCATCAATAGACTCATGGGTGCTAGAGACAAGCCCGTGGTAGAAAGTCTGCATTAATAGCCACTCCTCTATCCCATGATGAGGAAAGTCTTCTATGTAGTTCTGGAATCTTTCCCATGCTTCAGTGAATGATTCGTCATGTTGCTGTTGGAAACTTGTAATTTTCCCATGCAGAGCGTTTGTCTTGGCGGTAGGAAAGAATTTTGCCAGGAAAGCGGTTGAGCACAGGTCCCATGTAGTGTTCTTGTCTTTGTTGATGTAGAACCATTGCTTAGCTTTCCCCAATAATGAGAACGGGAAAAGGCGGAGTAAAATAGCATCTCTTGGTACTCCTCTGATCGTGAAGGTGCTGCAGATTTCTAGAAAGTGTTGTAGGTGTGCACTTGCATCTTCATGAGCTTTTCCACAAAATTGGCTGGCTTGAACCATGGTGATGAGAGCAGGCTTGAGCTCGAATCCATTCTCCCTAGTGTTGACCGGGCTGGTCCAAGTCCAGGATGTTTGTTGTTGTTGGGGCGAGAACTCACGCAGTGTCTTCTCAGCCATGTCTTCAAACACGGGGAGCTAGGTTTTCTCCTAATTGCTCTTACGTTTGTTCTTCAAATTCTTCTTCCAGTGTTGGAGCCGGCTCCTCCGAAGAGCTAGCTTGAGCAAAGAAACGGGTGTTCTTGATGGTGACTCGAATTTGTCCCTTGCTTCTACAAACTTCTTCTTTCTAAGGAGTTTCTCTCGGATCGTCGGTGAAGTTCTTTGGAAGAGAAAAACCATTCATTCATCACCCTGCATAAGATAAGCAAATGATAACAACGAAGGGTGTACCTGTTTGAGTTAGAGATCGATTGGTAATATGACTTTATCCATTTTGTATATATGTTATCAATATTTCCTAAGTTTATTGTGCCTTCCCCGGCAACGGCGCCAAAAATGCTTGTTGGCACTTCTAACATCGCTACGAATTAACAGGATTAGAAATGCATGGTATTAAATTAACTTGTCATTAGCAACTAACCACTTATTTATCACTAGCATTCCTAAGCATGAATTAAGTTGTCATCCCTAATTATAATGCTAAGGAGCAAATATAGATTTACATGTATTATTCAATATGACTAGGCAGAGATATGAATATAAACTAAAATAGATTCTGCAAGTGGACAGATAATTATACCATTGTAGAATTTTACCTAGGGAGTTCTACCAGGTTGTCGATTTATATTTATACCACTAGAAAAGCTTGATATAAACTCTATCTATTATATTGATAAGAAAGTATATACAATGAATAAGTGATATTACCAATGTCATCTACTTACTCATAACAGGCAGAGGTCACAAGATAAATATAGATAAATACGGGTGATAGCATAATCAAGTATCATAATTATATAGATAATCATCAGAGCATTTTCTAGTCATAATCATAGTTAGCCAATGAATAAACTAAGGAGATAACTGTCTAAGGTAATTCTATAACTACATCAATGAATAACTCTAATTAGTGCAACTACATCTAGTAATCATCGCTAAGTCAACCCTATATCATGATCACATATAAGGGGCATCAACTAGGAAGGATGTGAAACAGAGTCATTATCCAACTTCGCGACCATGTCCTGCTGTCCTACATATGGAGGGTGGACTACGAGGAGGAACCAACGTAGCTATCACATACACGGACTACCACACGTTCCGGCATGTCAGGGTGCACTCGCAGACAAACAAGATATCTAGACACCACGTCTACATATTGTCTATCATCTACCCATTGTACACTTGGATAAACGCTATACGAGCAATTACATGAATTCAATAAGATCGAACTAACTAAACTAGACATATAATCAAAGTAGACAATGACTATTGCAATTAAGAACATATGAACTATTAAGAATAATGTCTCCCTAATCTAAATAATAAATACAATAAGAAAGAAAAAACTAGAACTATACCGAACTCCTGCGCTCTGCACAGATGCTTGGGGGCTCCAGATCCCGATGAAGAACTAGATCTCCTCTACTTCTAATCTAACTGCCGAGGGTCAAAACCACGGCCCTCTAAAGGCCCGGTTAAAACAACCCTTGAAAGAAAATAAACAATCAGGCCGGGATGGGCGCACTGCCAACCCGGCCCACGGAAGCCGGGAAGCAAGTACCTTCCTGGCCCAGTAGCGACTAGCCGAGGCGTTCCGGCGCAAGGGATGAGGCCGCCACCCGAAGGTCGACCCTCTAGGCAATCTCCACCCGCCCCCTTCCCGCCCCGAAGGGGTCGGAGGTCGACCCCGCCACGTGAACAAAAGCCGGGGCGTACCATGCGAACTGCAGTCGTGCGTGCGAACCGCATAAAGGAATGCACGGTTAAAATGGCGTGCACGGGACGCACTGCCATCACCCCACATCCGAACAAAGTGGGAAACGGGACCCCCAAGTAACCCGTGGGTCTTGCATTGCCCCCACGCCTCCAACCTCGACAAATACGATCTTTGGCCCTCGTGCCGTGCTGCGATGCAGTGGCCGCCCTGTAGGCGTCTCTCATTTGGAGGCGCCGGGTGGCGTACCTCCCCCACCGCCGGCCGCCTTTGACGGAAAAAGGGAGCACGGGAAGGAAGCCCGCTCAGACCGACACCGTGGCCTACGCACCATAAAAACGGCCGCTCCGACCACTTTTTGCGGGAAGGACCGGGTGCACCAGAATCAACCCCGCCTGTCCGGCGCCCGGTGCGAGCCTACGCCCCTACACTTGAAGCTTTGACCCCGGTGTTCATCATCAAATATGCTATCCCGGTGTCCTCGTGTATAGCCCCCGAGCACCTAAAAGGCTACAACGCCAAGGAGGAGACTTACGGAAGGAAAAGGCGACATCAACCAGAGTGCCTCCGACACCTGTCCGAATGGCCAACGCCTCACTCATCACGACCTCCCGATTCCCACACGGGCTTGCCCTTCCCTGTGAGCTTCCCTTCGAACTATAAAAGGGAGGACTTGGGCAACTGAGCATGTGTGTGTCTACCACCCACTCTAACTCCACATACGAAACAAACTCAAAACCCGAACCTAGATTCGCACAGAGACTTGGGAAACTCTCCCTCTCTCGACCCCTCTTGTACTGCCCCAAACAAGCTCTCGAGTAACACGGTCTCGCTCTCACTAGACGTAGGGTGATTTGTCTAAACCAGTATACATCGTCGTGTCCACTTGAGAAACCATCCAGAGGATAAGTGCGCTCTCTTTTCGATTACTCGTTGGTGTTCATTCTTGACTTCGACAGTTGGCGCGCCAGGTAGGGGGGCAAGCGCACTTCTACGACTCAAACAAGACTTCTGGAAGGCCATGCATCGCTTCAACCTGACTTCGGGCACCCAAATCCGCTTTGGGGACCTGGACTTTATCCTCAGGGAGGACGGCGTGACCTGGCTAGCTCCTGAGCCACCGGTTAGCCTCCCTGGCCCAGACGATGTAACCTCTGCTCCCACGGAGGAGCCGCGGGTAAACGGCACGAGCCGAGCCCCCTCCCACGGCCCTATCGACGACCTTGTTGTAACATCCCTGTTAAACCAACACCCAAAAATCCTAACTTTCAAAAACTTTTTCGAAAACTAGCCCATGCATGGTGAGTGTCATGTAGGAAAACCCCCTTAGTGAGTTGCATTAGCTCCTAAACTCAAATTAGTGGCATGAGCATTTTATCCTTTCCTTTTTATACATGTGATTTGCCTCTTTATGATTTTATGTGATGCCAATTAAACTAATAAAGTGGTTAACTCTTGGTGACATGTGTACAACCCTTGGAAACCCTCTTGACCAAACCCTAGGTTACCCTAGGTGGACCCCCTAGCTTGTATAAGCATAGAGATACTTACAAGAGTGTATGCATGTGTTCTTGGGCATACACTTTATCTAGGGAAATAGAAAATAGGAAATAGAAGAAAAGGAAAAGAGAAAAGAGGGGGAGAAGCCACTACCCATTTCGGCCCCGCACCACAGCCCGGCCCATCACTTCCCTTCTCCTCTTCTTCACCCAAGACGCATCTGGCCCAAAGAAGCGCCGGTGCCCAGCCCAAAGATCCGCGCGCCCTACCTCATCAAGGCCGATGACAAGCGGGCCCCATGGGACCCACTTGTCATCCCTTTTCCTCCTCCCCCTCTCGCTTTACTCCCGCACGGACGCCGGCACGCAGCAGCGAAGGGGAAAGCGGCCATCGGCCGCCCTTGCCCGAACCGCCTCACAAGACACGCACGGATGGTCGCCACGCCCGCGCCTCCCACGCCGATGTACCGGGTCGCGACAAGCCGCGCCCATGGGGCCGACGGGGTGACGCCACCGCAGGCGCCCGCCCACCTTTTGTCGGCCGCCGCTCAAGGAAATTGAGCGCGCCCGCCAAAGACCATCCAAGCTTCCCAAAACCCTAGCCGTGTGACCTTAGATGGCCTCCACGTGCCCCCGGGGCCTTGGGTGGCGCCGTCCACCGGCCTCCATGGCCGCCGGTCCGCCTATAAGAAGGCCGCCACGGTGCCCTAGCTCCCTTCCCACTTTCCGCCGCCTCGGTGGCCTCACCGTTCCACCCCCGAGCCAAGGAGAGAGCCGCCGAGCAGCAGGAGAGGAAGAGGGAGCCGACGGAAGGAAGGAACCGCCAGGCCGGAGCTGCAGCCGGGCCGGGCCCGGGGCGGGGCGCCTGAACGGCTACGTCGACGCCGCGGCTCTACCTGCACGGCCCCGGTTCACCATCTTGCCCGAATCACCGCTGCACCACTACCCTAGCACCTCCAAGCCCATGGTGGCGCCATGCCCCGGCCGTCGCGCCCGTTTCCCCGGTTGTCACGCCGCTTTCTTCCACGGCCCGAGCCGCCGCGATCCCCACTGGGTGGTTCAAGGCGAGCCACCGGAGCCTTACGCCGCACGCACGCGGGCACAAGCGCACGCGAACACGAACGCGCACTGCACACGCCGCTTGACACGCACGCTGCAAGCTTGGCGTCACGCGGCCGAGCACGCCGTGGGCGCGGCCGCCCCGCCTAGTGGTGCTCTCACCGTAGGGCGGCGGGCGGCGGTGAGCTCCGCCACCGTCGCGGACCCGCCCGCCCAATCGCCAAACCACGGAACCCCCCGCCATGGCCGCCTCGCACGCCACCGTCCGCCGGAGATCCACCGAGCTTCCGCCCGGCGGCCAAAAGCGTGGCTACACCCGCCAAGCCCCCTACCTCCGCCCGGCTACGGCGTCGCGGTCCGGAAGTCCGCGCAGCTCGCACCACCTTGACACGCAGCGCCGCCAAGGAAGCTTCAGCGTCGGGTTGCCGCCACCACGCGCCGGGAGCAGCCGCGCGTTTCGCCGCCCGACCGCTCAGCGATGGGCCAAGCTGCCCCTTTAAGCCCTTTGACACAAGCCCGAGGAGTTGGGAAGCCAACGAGCCCCGAGCGGCCACCGAGGGCCACCGGGGAAGCCGCCGAGCAAGCTCGCCGCCGGTGGCTCTGCCCCGGGAGAGAGAAGAGAGGGAAGGGGCTCCTCGTGAGTCATGTGAACCCGGTGCACGGTGAACCAAAGAGAGAGAGGGAGAAGGTGGGCGCGGACCACCGTGGGACCGAGCGAGGGGCTCGCGGTGCACCAAAGACCAGTCCACGGCGCACCAGCCCCGTGGGCCGAGCCCGAGAGAGGCCCGTGTGGCACCACGTGCCGATCCCAAGCCGACACGTGTCCGGGCCGGGCCAGCCTAACCCGGCCCTGATCCGGCCCACCTAGGCCCAGTCCAAACCCGGTCCGCGTTGACCGTTGACTGGTCAACGTTGACCTTGACCAAGGACCCACCTGTCAGTGACCCAAACCTGTCAGCCAATCCGAGATTGCCACGTGTCACCTATTTTCTGGATTAATAAAATGAATTTCTCTTTTTCAGAATTGTTTTAATCTTCAGAAAATCATAATAAATCCATTTTAACTCCGAAAATTATGAAACCAGTGTCCAAATTTTTCTAAAAATGAGCTCTAGGTCATAGGCTTATCCATGAGTGCATTTACTTCTTTTGGATTTCAGTTGCTTCTTTGTGCACCTCTATAGGGGCCGCTAAACGCGGTGTTATGTCACGCTTTTCGAGAGGCGAGGAGGGCCGACCGAGGAAGGAGAGGACTACGAGTACACCGAGGACACGGGAGACGACCCGACTGCAGTGCCACGTCCCACCCAACCTCTTAGCTCCTATCTAGACATGCAATAACTAGAAATGCTAGCGCTCTAATACTTGTTCTCGGGCTGGTTGTTGATAGGATGCATGGTAGATTGATTGCTTGACCTATGCCTTGTCGAAACCAATCCCCCGCATACCCATTTGCTAGGATTAGACTCGCGCTTATCATGTACATCTTGATGCTACTCACTTATTACTATCTTTCTTGATAATGTATCATGATTTGTGAGTGGCTAAGGCACGTGGTGTCGAAGATGTAGAAACCGGGACTTTGGGAGAGAATCTTGGCGTGAGTCTTGGGTGTGTAGTGAGGGTTGTGTCGATCAGGCGGGATCTGGGGCAAGTCGCGAGGACAAGCCATGCCGGGGGAGTGTGATCTGGGCATTCCCCATGTGAGAATACCTGTGGCGGGTATAGTTTTGGGAGAAGTTCCGGGAGGAGTGCCTTTGTGGTACGAATCGCCGGGACGGGAGGTGCCGTCGAGGCACGGGGCACTGAGCCCCGTGTGAAGATATCTGTCCGGCCCCGCTAAGGACTGATTGGGCGAAGGTGCGGTTCATGGGACTTCTCGTACACACCACTCGCCTCGATGGGCGGGAAACGACTTGACGACTAGCTAGCCCCCCGCCACTCTTTGCTAGGTTGATAGGTGATAGTGTAGGGAGGTGCGGGTGTCGAGACCCACACCCTCCCGAGACAGCCGTGATGCCCCCGGGATCGGCACACGTCTCACGATCTCGGCGTCTGCGGTGGACTCCGGGGTGCCCCAGAGCTGAGTGGTAGAGTGGCGTTGGGCTAGTTAGGCGGCGGCTCGGTATCAGCTTAGGCGAGGCGCATCGCCGATGATGGTGATCTTGTGGTTCCAGGTGTACACACTCTGCAGAGTTGATCGATCTATACGTATAGCCGTGTCCTCGGTCATGGACATTCCCATGAGTTACCATATGTTCGTTATAGCGAGTGGAGTCCTTTCTCTTCTCTCCCCCTGGGTGTGGTGGTTTCCGGCCGAGGGCCGTTGAGGCGAGGAGGAGCGGGAGTTTTCCTCGCCGACCTGAGTGAGAGTGTGGTGTGATGTGTGGATGGATAAGGATGGGATGGATGGGAGGTTTATGGATATAAATGGGTTAAAACTTGACAAATATTATTTAATTATGCAATTACATAGGAAACCCAGAGCCTCAAATAGGTCTTCTGATTACCCTTGCATCCACCTTCCACATAGCAAGTTTCATTCATATGGGTGGGATTAGTGGCCGCACAAATCGTCATCGATACATTGTGGTTCAGGGGAGAACATCGAGTGGGAGACCGACGAGGATGACGAGGAGGAGTAGGTGTCTCGTGCCACGCGCAAGTGGATGACTTGCTGATCCGCTTCTTCCTATCTTATGCTTTTTCGTGTGTGTGTGTGAGTGTGATTCCGCCTTGATGGCGATGTAATAAAGTACTTAAATCTTGCTACTTGTACTCTCTTATTTAAATATTCCGCTGTATGAGCACTCTGATCCGCTGATTGTCGATGATGGCAATGAGCCCTTCGAGGCCATTGCATTATTGTACGAAAACTGTGTCTTTTCCCTTCGTGGAAAAGCGGGTTGTTTCAGTTGGTATCAAGAGCCATACTTGCCCGTAGGACGAGACCCTAGAAATGGCCGGTAGATTAGGGTGAATTCTTTGTCTTCGGTTATATTTACCGACCTTGCATCTTTTCATGCATGGCTTATCTTATATTCTAAACCTAAAAGTTGCCTTTTACCAATGCAGCTATGGAGACGCCGAACGAGTTGAGGACCAACGGGATGCACTACGGTGGGTTCGCCAAGCTGCTGCGCGAGGTGCTACTGGACCTCGGGGTTAATCCCGAGCAGGTCCAATACGTCATCCGCGGGGAGAGGGGCATCGTTGCCATCTCCATCGAGGTGCCGCCGAGTGAGAACTGGCCGCACATCCGTGGTTTCACAGAGCTGGAGGTCGACACCACCGTCGACATGTGCGTTCAGTCCGTTGCGCGCACGGCCCTCCGTACCGTGTGCCGCAACTCCCGCCAGCTCCTTGCGCACGGACCCTTCTGCATGCTGCCCGGAGGCTTCGACACCGACTCCGGCGCTCCGACCCTGCCGAGGCTCACCGACATCGTCGAGCCAGTCGGACCCAGGCTGGTCCGCATCTTTGGGCGTGACCTCCGGCCTACGCTCGCCCGGGATCGTTACATAACGACCTTGGAGGCCGAGAACCGCCGGTGCAGGAGCTTCCTGCTCAAGACCGACGACATCGTCGCCGAGATGGAGCGGGACGAGCTTAAAATCGCGAGACGAGCTGAGCTGGGAGAGAGAGAGCCGCCGCTCCAAGGAGGCCATGCTCGAGAGGGAGAACGAGCGACTCCAGGCGGAGATCGCCAACCTCCGAGACCAGGTTGGGGACTTCGGGCTCCGCAACCACTACTTGGACAGCCGCGTCCTTGAGCTCGAGAGTACCCACGGCTCGTACCACTGAGGCCCTCCGGGAGCGAGAGGACACCACCGGGAACTTCAACCTCCGCTACCACGGGGGGCTTCGAACGAGGTCAACGGGGGAAAAAAGAGGATCACTCAGAGGAGGCGGACCATGCACGGAACAACGTGCTCCACCAGGTGCAGCTCATGAAGAGCGAGCGCATCGCTCACGACCGGCTCCGTCGTGTGGAGAAGGCCTGGAGGAGGTCGGACAAGCGGCGCATCGACGAGTACCACCAGCCGGCAGCAGGCTGTGCCCGCCGTGTACCGTCACCCGCCCTTCGTCGAGGACTTCCGCCCGCCGCAGGAGCCTGCTCAACTGCGCGAGCCGACACCCCCCACTGCCTCGACCTGCTGGGACTCCCCGGATGGAGTCGGCCAGCCTCCTTCACCAACCGGCTGTACTGGCCTGTTGAGCCTTCCACCCCCTGCACCACCACCACCTCCACCCGGTCGAGCAGCACCACCTAGGGGCCCGAGCACGCTACCCCACTCTCTCTCCGGCTACCCCACCTTACGACACTTAGGTGTTCTACCCATGCTTCTAGTAGTGTAGATTAGCATCCTTACATGTTGCCCTGCGTGGCTCTGGAGACATGTCTCACCTACCCAAGGATAGAGTAATTGTCACCCTTTTTGGAGCCTACCTGCGAGTAGAGCGTTTCTCGCGAGTCTTCTAAGCGTAGCTGCTAGAGACATCGCCATGTAATAAAATGAATGTAATGGATGCTTGGATTCTATGAAATTCTTATGGATCTTTATGCTTCTTTGATTGAGTGTACTATTAGCGTTTTTCAAATTAATTGACTAACAACTTAACCACCAAATTTTAATGCAAGCTTGGTATCTTTAATCAACCCCTCTAACAGATGTCCCTCCGCCGCTCTAGTCGCTTCTTTGAACCACCCGAGGCAGACGCCGATGCAAGAAGTTCGAGGTCGTGGGCGTGGTCGCGGGCGTGGCCGCCGTGGTGCCGGGCCGCGTCGGACACGTTCCAATCAACTTCGAGGAGGACGAAGTTGTCGTGGAGGACGTTTCTGGGGAGAACGAGGTGCCACAGCCCCGCACCGGTGGAGGTGCTTGTCCCACGACCCACCACCGGCCGGGCGCCGCTCCACCGCCACCGCCGCCTCCGCCTCCGCCGCCGCCCCCCGCTCTTGGGCGAGGTCATGCAGCGCCAGACCCGGTGTTGGACACCCCGGCCGAGGGAGTCCTTCGCCGCCACGGAGGTCCACCCAACGACTTCCGGCGCAAGCTTGAGGGCTTCCCGAAGCCGAGGCCACCGACCTTCGACAACTCCGACGACCCCATCATCGCCCCTCGACCGGCTCAAGGAGATCGTGAAGAACCTCGACCTCACCACCGCACGGACGAGGAGTGTGTGGCCATCGCCGCACACCGGCTCGTCGGAGCTGCACGTGCGTGGTGGGGCTTTCGCGACATACACGCAGTGCCCCCGCGCACATCACACGGGAGGAGTTCGAGGAGGCCTTCATCGAGTACCACGTGCCGAGGGGGTGATGGACGTCAAGGTGGAGGAGTTCCGCAACATCCAGCGAGGGGGATCCCGAAGATCCAAGAGTACGGCAACCGCTTCACCTCCATGATGCGGTATGCCCCCCGGGCGACACCGACACGAAAAGAAGAAAATGTACTTCTTCAAGAAAGGTCTCAACACGCGCATCAAGCTTTCTCTCTCTGGGCACACCTGCCACACCCTCCGAGAGATGATGAACAAGTGCCTGGAGATCGAGAAGGATCGCTTGGAGGCTGACCTATCCAAGGAGAAGAAGAAGAGACGCTCGAGGGGTCGCCCCGCACCTCCGCCTCCACGTAGGTCGCGTGGAGGGCTGCCTCGCACCTCCGCACCCGCATTCATCAAGCGCCGCGCCTACCGTGAGCCGGGGTGGTGGTACCTACACCACCAACTACCCCCCGCCCGGCCGTGGTACGAGCACGTGGAAGACCCCCCGCACCGAGCACGTGGAAGGCTGCGCGCCTACCCCCCACAGCGGCATCCCTTTCACTTGCTTCGGGTGTGGCAAGCCTGGCCACAAGATTCTCGACGCCCGACAGAAGATGCTGCTACACCGACGGCTCCAAAGACGGAGGCCGCCTGGCCCAGCGACGCCCACGTGAGTGCCGGGGGAGCCACCCGCGCCGCCGACCCACCTCACCGCAGAGGACGCCAGGACGCCCCGACGTGGTGTGTACGGTATGTTCATGGTTAACGGAGCTAAGGCTTCGGTGCTTTTTGATTCTGGTGCTACATGCTCATACATATCATCCAAGTTTGCACGAGAGAATCACGTACCCGTCACTCCACGACGGGGAGCTATTGTAACAAGTTCCCCCTTGGGAAACTTGAGGTGTACGCACAAATGTCAGGGAGTGAGAATAAATATCGAGGGTCACCCTTTTCTAGCCAACCTCACCCTTCTTCCTTCTAATGGTCTAGATGTCATCTTGGGGATGGATTGGTTAACCCAAAGACAAGGGTGTGATCTCATGCTCACCTGTGTATGTAGAGTTTACCCATCCCAAGGGTCATGTAATCAGTGTGAGCCCAAACACGGCAAAAACGGTCTCCATGTTGTGTGCCCTAGAGGCCCAAACCATGGAGGACGTACTGTAGTGTGTGAGTATCCGGATGTGTTTCGAGGAGTTGCCGGGAATGCCACCGGATCGTGATGTGGAGTTCGTGATCGACCTTCCGCGCCGGTACGGGACCGATTGCCAAACGACCCTACCGCATGTCGGTCGATGAGCTGGAGGAGCTCAAGAAGCAGCTTAAGGAGCTTTCCGACAAGGGGTACATCAGGCCTAGTGCTTCCCCTTGGGGATCTCCTGTCCTGTTCGTGAAGAAGAAGGATGGCTCGATGAGGATGTGCATAGACTACAGGAATCTGAATGCCGTGACTGTCAAGAACAAGTACCCCCTGCCAAGGATCGATGACTTGCTCGATCAGTTGAGGAATGCCAAATTCTTTTCCAAGATCGACCTCCGATCAGGGTACCACCAGATGAAGATCCGGCCCGAAGATATACCCAAGACAGCCTTTGTTACACGGTACGGGCAGTATGAGTTCACGGTAGTGTCGTTTGGGCTCACCAATGCCCCGGCCTACTTCATGAACATGATGAACAAGGTGTTCATGGACGAGTTAGACAAGTTCGTCGTTGTGTTCATCGATGACATACTCGTCTACTCGGCTTCGGTGAGGAACACGAACAAACATCGAGGACGATTGCTTGAGAAGCTAAAGGCGAGAATCAGCTTTACGCCAAGTTCAAAGCAAATGTGAATTCGGCTCGAAGAAGTTGCATTTTTGGGACATGTGCTTACCAAGAAGGAGTGGCAAAGTGGATCCGGCCAAGATTGAAGCCGTGAAGGCATGGGAGCAGCCACGCAACGTGGCCCGACATTCGGAGTTTTCTTGGTTTAGCGGGCTACTACCGCCGCTTCATCGAGAACTTTTCCAAGATTGCAAGACCCATGACCAATCTCCTGAAGAAGACCAATGAGTTTGAATGGACTCAGATTGTGAGAAAAGCTTTCGGATTCTGAAAGAGAAGCTTACCACCACCCCTATGCTAGCCTTGCCGGACATTCGTCGGGACTTCGTGATCTCTTGTGATGCTTCCGGCCATGGCTTGGGGTGTGTCCTTATGCAAAACGGAAAAGTGATCGCTTATGCCTCCCGACAATTTGAAGCAACACGAGCAACGCTATCCGACACATGATCTCAAGCTTGCAGTTAGGTTGTACACGCCTTGAAGATCTGGAGGCACTACTTGATTGGCAACAAGTGTGACATCTACACCGATCACAAGAGCCTGAAGTACTTCTTCACTCAGGAAGATCTGAACATGAGACAGCGAAGATGGCTAGAATTGATCAAGGACTACAACCTGGAGATCCACTATCATCCGGGGAAGGCTAATGTAGTCGCAGACGCCCTGAGCCGCAAGAGCTATTGCCACTACCTCACGACGAGTACCACCCCTCCTGAGCTATGTCGTGAAATGGAGAAGCTCCAGCTAGAAGAAGTGTCGAGGAGTCAGATGAACTTTCTGAGAGTGCAGTACAATCTTGAAGAGAGAATCCGCAAGGCCCAAGAGACCTGCCCTGAGATCACAGAGTTTCGAGAGCTCATGAGGATAGGCAAGTGTCCTGAATTCAGAGAAGACGGACAAGGCACAATCATGTACAAAGATCGTGTCTGCGTGCCCCTGGACGAGAAGCTACGAAAAGAGATTCTGTCAGAAGGGCATGATTCCAAGTTCTGTATACATCCAGGAAGCACCAAGATGTACAACGATCTCAAGGAGACTTTCTGGTGGAGGGGTATGAAAGCGGACATTGCCGGGCACGTGGCTAGATGTGATATCTGCAACCGTGTCAAGGCCGAGCATCAACGACCCGCTGGTCTACTCAACCCGCTCGATGTGCCCACCTGGAAGTGGGAGAGTATCTCCATGGATTTCATAGTCGGGTTGCCCCGTTCTCCCAAGGGGCATGACTCTATCTGGGTGATCGTCGACCGACTAACTAAAGTGGCCCATTTCGTTCTAGTCAGCAACAGTTACCCGACAGATAAGCTAGCTGATCTGTATGTAGACCACATCTTGAGGTTACATGGTGCCCCGAGCTGCATCGTGTCCGATCGAGGTAGCCGGTTTGTATCCAAGTTCGGAAGAGCCTTCACAAAGCTATCGGGACCCGACTTCGACTACAAAGCACCGCTTACCACCCCAGACGGATGGGCAGACAGAAAGGGTAAACCAAATCACGGAAGACATGTTGAGAGCTTGTGTACTCAAGTATGGGAAAGATTGGGAGAAATGCTTGTCTCACGCAGAGTTCTCTTACAACAACAGCTACCAAGCTAGTATCAGGATGTCACCTTTTGAGGCCCTATATGGAAGGAAATGCCGAACCCCACTCATGTGGTGCGAGGTTGGTGAGAGATCCTTCTTCGGTCCTGCCAAAATCCAAGAAGCTGAGGAAGGAGTTGAGCAAGTGCGGGGAAAACTTGCGTGTTGCTCAAAGTAGGCGAGAAAAGTTATGCCGACAAGCGGAGAAGAGCCCTCGAGTTCCGAGATGGGGACTATGTCTATCTCAAGGTCTCCCCCTCAGGGGTACCGGTAGGTTTCACGTGAAGGGGAAATTGGCCCCTAGGTATGTCGGGCCCTACCGCATCAAGTGCAGGATTGGCAAGTTGGCCTACAAGCTCGAGCTACCCGAGGAGTTGATCGAGTACATCCCGTGTTCCACGTGTCCCAACCGCAAGTGTCCGAGAGTGTCGACCAGAAGGTGCCCACGGACATCTTGGATCTCCAAGACACGCTTGAGTACAAGGAGCACCCCACGTGTATCCTTGATCGAGCAACCAAGGAGACTCGAAGCACCACAATCCCCATGTGCAAGGTTCAGTGGAGCAACCACACTGAAAGGGAAGCCACGTGGGAGAAGGAGTCGGAACTCCGGATGCTTTACCCCTACCTCTTCGAAAGGTACGCCTTCTTCTGAATCTCGGGGACGAGATTCTCGTAAGGGGGGAAGTCTGTAACATCCCTGTTAAACCAACACCCAAAAATCCCAACTTTCAAAAACTTTTTCGAAAACTAGCCCATGCATGGTGAGTGTCATGTAGGAAAACCCCCTTAGTGAGTTGCATTAGCTCCTAAACTCAAATTAGTGGCATGAGCATTTTATCCTTTCCTTTTTATACATGTGATTTGCCTCTTTATGATTTTATGTGATGCCAATTAAACTAATAAAGTGGTTAACTCTTGGTGACATGTGTACAACCCTTGGAAACCCTCTTGACCAAACCCTAGGTTACCCTAGGTGGACCCCCTAGCTTGTATAAGCATAGAGATACTTACAAGAGTGTATGCATGTGTTCTTGGGCATACACTTTATCTAGGGAAATAGAAAATAGGAAATAGAAGAAAAGGAAAAGGGAAAAGAGGGGGAGAAGCCACCGGCCCGCCTCGGCCTTTGCACCACGGCCCGGCCCATCACTTCCCTTCTCCTTCTTCTTCACCCGCACGCACCCGGCCCGGCAAGCGCCAAGTGACCGGCCCAAACATCCCGCGCGCCCCTACCTCTCAAGGCGCCGATGACAAGCGGGCCCCATGGGACCCACTTGTCATCCCTTTCCTCCTTCTCCCCCCTACGCTTTACTCCCGCACGGGCCGGCACGAGGCGGCGAAGGGGAAGCGGCCATCTCGGCCGTCCTTGCCCGAACCTCGCGCAAGACGCTGGGGCTGGATGGTCGCCACGTCCGCGCCTCCCACGCCGATGTACCGGTCGCGACAAGCCGCGCCCCATGGGGCCGACGGGTGACGCCACGCAGCGCCCGCCCACCTTTTTGTCGGGCCGCCGCCCATGAAATTGAGCGCGCCCGCCCCAAAGACTATCCCGCTTCCCAAAACCCTAGCCGTGTGACCTTAGATGGCCTCCACGTGCCCCCCTCGGGCACCGGTGGCGCCGCCCACCGGCCTCCATGGCCGGGGCCCGCCTATAAGAAGGCCGCCACCGGTGCCCTAGCTCCTTCCCACTTTCCGCCCGCTCGGTGGCCTCACCGTTTTCCACCCCGAGCCAAGGAGAGAGCCGCAAAGCAGCAGGAGAGGAAGAGGGAGCCGACGCCGGAAGGAAACGGGCCGGAAGCCGCTTGGGCCGGAGCCGGGACGCTGGAGCGGCGCCCGAACGGCTACGTCGACGCCAGCGGCTCTACCGCACTGCGGCCCGGTTCCTTGCTCCGAATCACCGCTGCACCACTACCCTAGCACCTCCAAGCCCACGGTGGCGCCATGCCCGGGCCGTCGCGCCCGTTTCCCGGTTGTCACGCCGCTTTCTTCCACGGCCCGAGCGCCACCGCGATCCCCACAGGTGGTTCAAGGCAGCGTCACCGGAGAACGCAGCGCCAGACGCCGCCGCGGGCACAAGCGCCGCCTTTAACACGAACGCAAGCACGGGCTGCAGCGGCGCTTGGACACGCCGCGCGCACAAGAAGCGTTGGCACGGCAGGCGCGGCCGTGGCGTGGCCGTCCCGCCTAGTGGTGCTCGCCGTAGGCGCGGCGGGTGGGCGAGTGAGCTCCGCCTCACCGTCGCGGACCCACCGTCAATCGCCAAGCCACGGAACCCCCGCCATGGCCCACGGCCTCGCACGCCACCGTCTGCCAGGAGATCCGCCCGAGCTTCATGCGGCGCCGGCCAGCGTGCCCTGGCAAACAAGCCCCCACCTCCCGCCACATCACCCAGGCGATCGTGTCCGGAAGTCCGCCGCGACTCGCACCACCTTGACACGCGCGTCGCCGCTGAAGCCTCGCGTCGGGTTGCCGCCACTCACGCGCCGGCGAGCCGCGGCTTCATTGCCGACCGCTCGGAGGGCCAAGCTGCCCCTTTTCGCCCTTTGACACAAGCGCCGGAGGTTGGGAAGCCAACGAGCCGGCGGCCACCGAGGCCCACTGGGGGAAGCCAAGCTTGAGCAAGCTCGCCACCGGTGGCTCTGCCGGCGAGAGAGAAGAGAGAAGGGGGGAAGGGGGCCCCACGTGAGTCATGTGAACCCGGTGCACGGTGAACCAAAGAGAGGAGAAGGTGGGCGCGGACCACCGTGGGCCAAGCGAGGGGCTCGCGGTGCACCGCAACGATTACGGCGGTCCACGGTGGGCGAGCACGATAGGGCCAGGTGGCACCACGTGGCGATTCCATGAGCCCACGTGTCAGGGCAGCCGTCCCAACCCGGCCCCGATCGGCCCACCTAGGCCCGATCCAAACCCGGTCGCGTTGACCGTTGACTGGTCAACGTTGACCTTGACCAAGGACCCACCTGTCAGTGACCCAAACCTGTCAGCCAATCCGAGATTGCCACGTGTCACCTATTTTTACGGATTAATAAAATGAATTTCTCTTTTTTTTGTAATTGTTTTAATCTTGAGGAAAATCATAATAAATCCATTTTAACTCCGAAAATTATGAAACCAGTGTCCAAATTTTTCTAAAAATGAGCTCTAGGTCATAGGCTTATCCATGAGTGCATTTGCTTCTTTTTGGATTTCAGTTGCTTCTTTGTGCACCTCTATAGGGGCGCTAAACGCGGTGTTATGTCACGCTTTTCAGAGAGGCGGGAGCCATTGACCGAGGAAGGAGAGGACTACGAGTACACCGAGGACTGGGAGACGACCCGACTGCGGGTGCCACGTCCCACCCAACTTCTTAGCTCCTATCTAGACATGCAATAACTAGAAATGCTAGCGCTCTAATACTTGTTCTTTGGCTCTTTGTTGATAGGATGCATGGTAGATTGATTGCTTCGACCTATGCCTTGTCGAAACCAATCCCCCGCATACCCATTTGCTAGGATTAGACTCGCGCTTATCATGTACATCTTGATGCTACTCACTTATTACTATCTTTACCGATAATGTATCATGATTGTGAGTGGCTAAGGCACGTGGTGCCGAAGATGTAGAAACCGGGACTTTGGGAGAGAATCTTGGCGTGAGTCTTGGGTGTGTAGTGAGGGTTGTGTCGCCCAGGCGGGGATCAGGGGGGCAAGTCGTGAGGACAAGCCATGCCGGGGGAGTGTGATCTGGGCATTCCCCATGTGAGAATACTGTGGCGGGTATAGTTTTGGGAGAAGTTCGGGAGGAGTGCCTTTGTGGTACGAATCGCCGGGGACGGGAGGTGCCGTCGAGGCACGGGGCCTGAGCCCGGTGAAGATATCTGTCCGGTCCCGCTAAGGACCGATTGGGGCGAAGGTGCGGTTCATGGGACTTCTCGTACACACCACTCGTTCTCGATGGGCGGGGAAACGACTTGACGACTAGCTAGCCCCCTTCCACTACTGCTAGGTTGATAGGTGATAGTGTAGGGAGGTACGGGTGTCGAGACCCACACCCTCCTGAGACAGCGTGATGCCCCCCACGGGATCCGGCACACGTCTCACGGTCTCGGCGTCTTGCCGGTGGACTCGGGGTGCCCCAGCTGAGTGGTAGAGTGGTGTTGGGCTAGTTAGGCGGCGGCTCGGTATCGGCTTAGGCGAGGCGCATCGCCGATGATGGTGATCTTGTGGTTCCAGGTGTACACACTCTGCAGAGTTGATCGATCTATACGTATAGCCATGTCCCCGGTCATGGACATTCCCATGAGTTACCATATGTTCGTTATAGCGAGTGGAGTCCTTTCTCTTCTCTCCCCCTGGGTGTGGTGGTTTCCGGCCGAGGGCCGTTGAGGCGAGGAGGAGCGGGAGTTTTCCTCGCCGACCTGAGTGAGAGTGTGGTGTGATGTGTGGATGGATAAGGATGGGATGGATGGGAGGTTTATGGATATAAATGGGTTAAAACTTGACAAATATTATTTAATTATGCAATTGCATAGGAAACCCAGAGCCTCAAATAGGTCTTCTGATTACCCTTGCATCCACCTTCCACATAGCAAGTTTCATTCATATGGGTGGGATTAGTGGCCAGTACAAATCGTACTGATACATTGTGGTTCAGGGGAGAACATCGAGTGGGAGACCGACGAGGATGACGAGGAGGAGTAGGTGTCTCGTGCCACGCGCAAGTGGATGACTTGCTGATCCGCTTCTTCCTATCTTATGCTTTTCCGTGTGTGTGTGTGTGAGTGTGATTCCGCCTTGATGGCGATGTAATAAAGTACTTAAATCTTGCTACTTGTACTCTCTTATTTAAATATTCCGCTGTATGAGCACTCTGATCCGCTGATTGTCGATGATGGCAATGAGCCCTTCGAGGCCATTGCATTATTGTACGAAAACTGTGTCTTTTCCCTTCGTGGAAAAGCGGGTTGTTTCACTTGTTGTGGCCATGGGCGACGTGAGCCTCTGGTCTCCTACATCTCCACGCGACGCGAGGTCTGCCCGACCGTAGGCGCCGACTCCCGCGTCGCCACGGAACGCTGGCTGTGCATCGGCCGCATCGGACTGGGGTCATCAAGCTCTAGACATACGTGAGCTCACAGAGCTAGATCGGTGGCTCCTACCTTACTTGGGACCATACCCTTCTACCAATGAGATTTTCGCGCTCTCGTACTGGTACGAGACCATCATGGTTAGCCTTGCCGGGGGTGATCCTATTCCCCGGACGATCCTCATCCAGGAGGCCTCCAAGCCGGCCCCGTTCGGATACCACAATGCCGTGGCCACCATGGCGCACCTCATCATGAGAGGAATCGCGCCCCCTCCCGAGGACGTCGAGCTCGTGGCTGCAGTCGGGCCTCTCATCGAACCCATCTTCATGCCAGACTCCGACGAGTACTCCAGCACCGACAACGGCGACGACGCCGACTTCAACCCATTTTGGGAATGTTTCATGGTGGAAACTCCCAAGGGGGGGTCGACGTCGCCGGAAGAAGAAGGCATGATCAACCTGCGCCGAGCGGGCGCCTTCACAACGTCGGCCGCCAACTCCTCCGACCTCGCACTCGAGCGGCTCCGAGGAACGGCGGGGAGCGATGCGTCGTGACGAGCTCGACGACGAGCGACGCAAGGCCGAGTGGGATCGGGAACACCACGTAAGGGAAGACCCTTCACCTTACCACCGCGCTGGGCGTGCACGTGGCATGGCTCGCGATGTCCACCGGCGGATCCTAGAGGGCGACAATGGCCCACCACTCTTCGCACGTGCGAGCCAAAACGTCGCGGCAGCGGTAGCTCTACTTCAGCAGCTTCCCCCACCAACAACCCCTGCTTGAATGGAGGAGTCGGCGTGAGATCCGATAGGCTGCTTGGGCCGGGCGGCCGCCCTTCAGGCCGAGAGCTCGCGATCACGGCGTCGTGATGTGTCCCCCCGAGCCGTCGCCGCGTTCGGCGGTCGCGAGGGGACTGCGAACCATCAGTGCACCAACCTTCTCATGCACCCACCGAAAGCCTGCCCTCTGTGCAGGAGCGTGTCGGGCCCATTCATGACGCCCGCGTCATCCTCAACGCCCGGGCTAAGGAGTATAGCCCTCGTTGAGGAGGACGCTTCGACCCGGAGGAAGATAGAGGGCGGGGGGCGGGCGTTTGGGCAACACATTCTCCGTTCACCCTTCCCACGGCGCTTTCGCGCACCAACCACCATCGCCAAGTACTCTGGGGAGATGAACCCTGGCACCTGGCTAGAGGACTACCGCCTCGCGTGTGAAGCAGGAGGGGCTGACCATGAATATTTCATCATACGCAATCTCCCACTGTACCTAGCCGACTCCACGCGGACATGGCTGGAGCACCTCCCTGAAGGGTGCATTAACAGCTGGGGGGACCTTGTCGACATCTTTGTCGGCAATTTTTAGGGCACGTACTCATGCCCAGGAAACCCCTGGGACCTGCGGAGCTGTCAGTAGAAGCCGAACGAGTCGTTGCATGACTACATCAAGCGCTTCTCTAAGCCATGCAGAGCCTTTCTCACGTCACCGACACGGACGTAATTGGGGCTTTCATATCCGGCACATCCTGCATGACCTTGGTGCACGAGCTGGGGTGTCGCCCTCCTCGTACCACTAAGGAGCTCCTTGACGTGGCCACCAGCTTTGCGTCAGGAGAAGACACGGTGGGAGCCATCTTCAACTCTCGTGGCAAGGCTAAGCGGGAAGAGGATGTCGACGACGACCCCTCTGACCGCAAAGGCCAGCAGAAGAAGAAGGGCCGCAAGGGGCAGCGGCAAGGCAACGGCGAGCTGGTTGCCGCTGTTGACGCGAAAGAGAAGAAGAAGGCCCCCGTCAAGCCACCAACCGACTATTTCAAAAAGAAGCTTGATGAGCCGTGCCCGCACCACGAAGGTGCGGTGAACCACACTCTCCGAGAGTGTCGTCTCATCCCTAAGTTCTTTGGGGCAGAGAAAGGCAGGCCGGAGACCAAGCGAAAAACCAGCTCGCCTCCCTAGAATGACGCCCAAGAGGAGGATGGGTCAGGATTTCCTCACGTCAATGACTGCCTCATGATCTTTGGAGGCCCGGACTACTACGCCACGAGGCGGTAGCGCAAGCTCGAGCAGCGCATGGTCTGTCAGGTCGAGCCGATCATACCGGCTCCTTCCAAGTGGGCAAAGCATCCCATCACTTTCGACCAGTCCGACCACCCGGAGTACGTGCCCAACCCAGGGCGGTACCCCCTCGTCGTCGACCCATCATCGGCACCAAGCGGCTTACCAAGGTGTTGATGGATGGAGGAAGCGGCCTCAACATCATCTATCAGAATACCCTCGATGCCATGGGGGTTAGCCGCTCGAGGATTCGCCCAGGAGGCGCACCTTTTCACGGCGTTGTTCGGTCAACGCGTCGTACCCGGTCGAGCAGTCGACCTGCCCGTCACTGCCGGGACTCACACTAACTTCCAAAAGGAGACTTTGGCGTTTTCGGTGGTGAACTTCCCTGGCTCTTACCATGCAGTGTTGGGTCGGCCGTGCTACGCCAAGTTCATGGCCGTCCCAAACTACACCTACCTCAAGCTCAAGATGCCGGGCCCCAGCGGGATTATCACCGTGCACTCGTCTGTTCAGCACGCGTACTTGTGTGACATCGAGCAGTGCGACGTCACCGAGGCGGTGTTGAATTCCCATGAGCTGTACATCATCAATACTCTCGCCAATACCGACTAGGACATGCCCGACGTCCCAAAGGCCGCTGCGTCCTTCACACCTGATAAGGACACCAAGCTCGTGTCCCTCGACCCCGGGTGCTCCAACGGCATGACGGCGCGGATCGGCACCACTCTCAACCCTAAATAGGAAGACGCGCTTGTCGACTTCCTCCACGCGAACCGTGGCATCTTCGCGTCGAGGCCCTCGGATATGCCTGGCATACCAAGGGATGTCGCCGAGCACGCCTTGTGGATCAGGTCTGACTCCAAGCCGGTGAAACAGCGTCTACGACGTTTCGACGAAGTAAAACGCAGGGTCATCGGCGAGGAGGTGAAGAAGCTCCTAGCGGCCGGATTCATCAAGGAAGTGTATCACCCTGAATGGTTAACCAATCCTGTCATTGTACAAAAGAAAGGCGGGAAATGGAGAATGTGTGTGGACTACACTGGTCTCAATAAAGTGTCCTAAGGATCCATTTCCTTTACCACGCATAGATCAAGTTGTGGACTCCACTTCCGGGTGTGAAACCCTATGCTTCCTTGATGCCTATTCTAGTTATCACCAGATTAAGATGCGTGAGTCCGATCAGCACGCAACTTCGTTCATTACCCCGTTCGGTTCGTACTGCTACATAACCATGCCTTTTGGGCTTAAGAACACGGGTGCTACCTTCCAGCGTTGCATGGTAAAGGTCTTTGGCGAACTCATCGGAGAGATTGTCGAAGTTTATATGGACGACATTGTTGTCAAGTCCAAACAGACCGGTGACCTTGTAGCCGATCTGGAGGTGGCCTTCGCCCGGCTCAAAGAGAAGCACATCAAACTCAATCCCAAAAAATGCGTTTTCGGGGTTCCTAGAGGGATGTTGCTGGGGTTCATTGTTTCACAGCGCGGCATCAAAGCCAACCCCGATAAAATCAAGGCCATTACTGAGATGAAGCCTATTCGGGACCTCAAGGGGTTGCAGCATATCACGGGGTGCCTCGCCGCGCTCAGTCGGTTTATATCACACCTAGGTGAACGGGGTCTGCCCCTGTACCGGCTCCTCAAGAAAGCAGATCGGTTCATGTGGACTGATGAGGCTCAAGAGGCGTTAGATAGGCTCAAGGAACTGCTAACCAGTCCCTCGATTCTTACTCCGCCCGCGAAGGAGGAACCCTTGCTTCTCTACATTGCTGCGACCACTTAGGTGGTTAGCACCGCATTCGTCGTAGAACGAAGCGAGGAGGGACGCACTCTGAAAGTGCAACGCCCAGTCTATTTCATTAGTAACGCCCAGTCTATTTCACTAGGCGCTCCATCTCCGGCATCGCCACGGTGCTACGCGGCCATGGGAGCGCGTCTCCACCTGCCATCACGACGAGTAGCAGATTGTGGGGGGAGGTGGAAGAACCGGTTGGCGGTGGTGGCGGCGGAAGAAGGAACGCACGAGCCGAAGGAAGGGCTCGGGGGTTTTTCTCCTGGCTTTGGATTGAAGGCGCAGATGCGACTGGGAGACTCTCTCTCTCCCCCTCCCAACGTCTTAAAAAGAAGGAGACCGCCCGTTCGGCCGCCTTCCAGGTCGTGGGCGGCGTGGCCCAGGCCCACCAAGGACTGAATAGGCAGGAGCACGCCTCCTGGCCGCATTAACTCCGCCCAGCGGCGCACGGGTGTCAGCCCACGCATACTGACGGTTCCGTCCCGTCCCATCACGGTCTTGTGTCGCCCATCACGGCGCAATCCCCCTAGCAACTTCGGGCTCTGCGTTGACTACAGAGGGGACGGGGCGGCGCGCTTGTGGAACAGGCTACGTCGAGTAGCCGTAATCATAGCTACTAGGGTCGAATAGGGATCCAAGGGTGTTCTGTCTGTTTCCGGACCCTCTGCGAAAAACCCTAACGATGCCCGGCGCCATGGCTCCTCGACGAGCGAGAAAATCCTGACAGAGGCCCGAATGCTATCTGCTCATTCAAGCGGCACGAGCACCGTCAGAGTTGGAAACAACGAAAATACGGGCGGCAAACTCAAACGTTCATGATAGATACTTTGGAGTGAGCATTGATTCGAAATGCTGATTACAGATTAAGGGCTAAGGACGCCAAACTGACGCCCTGAAACACAAAAAGCCGTCCTGGCGGCACTATACAAAAGCCATCGGCATGGCTCCCCTAACCTACGACCGCCACCGGCGCCACCGACATGACCTCCAAGAAGACCATGGAGATCAACCCATGTGTGCTGGTTGGGTTGGGCGTCGCAGAGAAGCCACGACGACTAGAGAGGCCCCACAGCGCCTCAGGGCGCGTCGCGGATCACCTCATCCGCCGGCACCTCCTCCACGACAGTGTCAGCGGCATCAAGGTACTGGCGCACTAAGTGCTCCAGGTCCCCGATGCGCTCGCCCTCGGGGAGCTTCGATGTAGTCCCGGAGGTCGACCAAAGAGCGGTGGTGCGCCACCGCCAAGGACAGCGCCCCACGGCGACGCCGTAGGACACCGTGTCACGGACACGACCAAGCACGCGGCTCGGCCGCTCCGGGTGGTGCCCCGGGCGCCGGACATAGGCCACGATGGCCTCAACCGCCGGGCGCATGGCCTGGCTTCGGACTCCGGCTCCGCCACGCACTGTCGGCATCCTCCAGATTGGCCCGGGCGCCGTCCACCTCCTCCTCCGTGCGGGTGAGCGCAACGAGGACCACATTGAGGCGCGGGCTGGAGCTCGTCCGAGGACCCAGCCCGGCCCCCCGCCTCCGGCTCCTTCACCGGACCCAGCGGTGCTCCGCGACCGGCGCCACCGGTCGAGAGGAGATGGCGAGGGATGGGAGGGATTTGGAGAGCACCCCTGCGAGAACAAAGATCCAAGATCGATCAAGAAACTATCCTCTGATCAAAACCCCGATTGAAGCAAAAACCCTCTCTTCGGCCAGCCACATTGGACTTACCCCGGAATGCGGCGGCGGCCCCGAGGCGGCTCCTCCGATGAGCCCTCCGCCGGGCGCTTCCCGCGGTCCATACCTCACCTTGGCTTTGGAGGTGGAAGGAAGGAGAAGGAAGGAAGGGCTTGAGACCGGAGCTCGGAGTAGAGATGGAGAGACGAATGAGAGACTCCACTCGTCCCACCCTTCTCCTCCAATAATAGGTGGCCAACGCCGGGATTGGATCTGAGAAAACGCCCCTTGGCGTTCCACGTCACCCACTACCCCTGTTCATGGCATTAGTGGCGGGGCGGCGGAAGAGAAACCACCACGTCGTGCGCCCCGAGACGGTTCTCACCATTGGCCACGAAGCCTCTGGACTCCGTCGCCTCGGGCGCCGAAATGGGATGCGCAAAGACCGAAACGCCCGCAGCGAATAAGGAAAAAATCAGTAAGGGCTCGGAGGCTGAGGTTGATGCGTGTACCCATACGCAAATTATTGTGACGACCCCAGACCGATCCATGCACTCTCGAAGAAGGGTCCGCGAGGAGCGCGATCCCCGAGCCTCTACAGGGAGTGCACCACTCTGCCAGAAGGCTCGGGGGGCTACACCGGCCAGTGCGCTCAAGCACCCCGGATTGACTCTCGGGGACGACCCTCTTTCTCCTTCGACAAGCGGCTCGGCACCAAGAGGACCCCACGGCTCCACTCCGTGCTCGGGGGGCTACTATCGAGGGTCAAAACCACGGCCCTCTAAAGGCCCGGTTAAAACGACCCTTGAAAGAAAACAAACAATCGAGAGCCGGGACGGGCGCACATACAGCCCGGCCCACGGAAGCCGGGAAGCAAGTACGTTCCTGGCCCAGTAGCGACTAGCTGAGGCCTTCCAGCGCCTGCAGTATGAGGCCGCCACCTGAAGGTCGACCCTCTAGGCAATCTCCGATTCGCCCGACCCCTTCCCGCCGAAGAGGGGTCGGAGGTCGACCCCGCCCTGTGAACAAAAGCCAGGGCGTACCATGCAGAACCGTCGTACGTGTGAACCGTACAAAGGAATCTGCACGGTTCCGTGGCAGGCACGGGGACGCACCGTCACCCCCACATCTGAACAGTGGGAAATGGGACCCCCAAGTAACCTGTGGGTCTTGCGTTGCCCCCACGCCTCCAACCTGACAAATACGATGTTGGCCCCCTGTGCCGTGCCGGTACGAGTGGCCGCCCCGTGTAGGCATCTCCGCCGGAGGCACCGGGTGGCGTACCTCCCCACCGCCGATCGCCTTGACGGAAAAGGGAGCACGGGGAAGGAAGCCCCTGCTCGTACCGACACCGTGGCCTCACGTACCATAAAAACGGCCGCTCCGGCCACTTTTTGCGGGAAGGACCGGGTGCACGGGGAATCAACCACGCCTCGTCCGGCGCCGGTGCAGACTACGCCCCTACACTTGAAGCTTTGACCCCCAGTGTTCATCGTCAAATATGCTATCCCGATGTCCTCAGGTATAGCCCTGAGCACCTAAAAGGCTACAACGCCAAGGAGGAGACTTACGGAAGGAAAAGGCGACATCAACCAGAGTGCCTCCGACACCTGTCCGAATGACCAACGCCTCACTCATCACGACCTCCCGATTCCCACACGGGCTTGCCCTTCCCTGTGAGCTTCCCTTCGAACTATAAAAGGGAGGACTTGGGCAACTGAGCACGTGTGTGTCTACCACCCACTCTAACTCCACATACAAAACAAACTCAAAACCCGAACCTAGATTCGCACAGAGACTTGGGAAACTCTCCCTCTCTCGACCCCTCTTGTACTGCACCAAACAAGCTCTCGAGTAACACGGTCTCACTCTCACTGGACGTAGGGTGATTTGCCTGAACCAGTATACATCGTCGTGTCCACTTGAGAAACCATCCAGAGGATAAGTGCGCTCTCTTTTCGATTACTCGTTGGTGTTCATTCTTGACTCCGACACTAACTAACTAGAACTATGAACTAGAAGGCTCTTGATGGACTTGAAGGCTTCTTGATGCTTGATGGCTTGAGGCCTTGATGAATAATGAATTGGCTCTCTCCAGGGGGTCTGCCCATATATTTATACTCCGGTGGGATGAACGTGCGCCGCAGGATCAAACCGACTTAACCAAGGGCCGAGATGCATCAGGAGAGGCGGTGGAGGAAGCTTCCAGAAGGGGGGCCCGAAACCCTAGAGTGAGGCACCGGCCGGCGCCATGGTGGGGCCGGTCGGCCCCACCTGGCGGCCTCCTGGCCCCTGGTTGCTTCGGGTGTCTTCTAGATCCTTCCCACATCCCAATGTTGATCTTTCCCGTGGCGGATAAGTTTCGTGATTAATATGCACTTTAATCCCTCTTTTCGGCTTTTCTGGAAAAGTCCCTAGAAAATATAGAATATGCAAAACTCATGGAAATTGTCAGTTAAAACCCTAGACTAGTGTGTATTCGTGTATCCTCTTGTGTCTAAAGTTCTAATGAATGTTGACGTTATCCACCGTCAACACTATCCAAGTAATCTTGTCTCACACATGCAATCTCCTCTCTTTTGTGCAGAATCAGTTGGCGGCATCGAATGCTGGACCTTATGACCTACCGGCAGACTCTGGGTGTCCAACTTGGTGATTGTCGCACTTGGCATTGGTGGTAGTGATAAACTTATGCTTGTGATGGACTTGTGGTTGTTTTGGGCACTTGTGATGTGATACTTGTGGTTGTGATGCTTATTTATGACTTGTGATATATGCTTATTATGGTTGTTGGTGTCTATATGAACTGCATATGATGTCTATTGGTGATATATGACATGCTTATTTGATTGAAAAAACAAAAAATTGCTGTTTTTGCACACTTTGCCATGTGCTGCACTCAGCAAAGGAGCTGCTCATGAGAACCTAGGAACATGCTTTGTCGAGTGCATTTATCATAGCACTAGGCAAAGCCCCCTCTTTGCCGAGTGTTTAAGTCACTACTACAATAAATATTTACCGCGACCTTTCCAAAACCCCCTCCGAGGCGGGCAGGAAAATAAACCGCCTCGGTTAATGCTAAGCATTAACCGAGGCGGTCGCGCTATATTTACCGAGGCGGTTACGATAAACCGTCTTGCAAAATCAATTTACAGAGGCGGTTATTCTAAAAAAAATCTGCCTCTAAAAATACCCCTATTAATCGAGGCGGACTCCTTATAAGGTCCGCCTCGGTTAATACACTCGAGGCCCAACAGGCCCAGACGTGGCCCGATAACAGCTAGTAATATATATACGAGGAAACCCTAGCTCTCACAACTCACTTCCCCTCCCCCAGCCGCACTTCTCTTTTCCACTCTCTTCCTCAGCTGAAGTGCCAAACTCCTCCCTCCCACTCCCCTCCTCCTTCTACCTCTTGGCGGCAAGAGGCGGGGGCCAAGGCGGCAAGGCCACCACCGCCGGCAGCTTGAGGGGGCAAAGGCCACCACGGCCACACCACAACCATGGCGGCGGCGCTGGCATGGCTTCCACGGCGGCGCTGCTAGCCTGCAGCGGACCCGGGCGCTGCCACCATGGCGGCGCGCTGGGCGTGGCCCACAGCGGCCAGGCCGGGCCACCGAAGTCCGGCAAGGGCGCACGGCCACGGCAGCACGAGGTGCGCCACCATGGCGGCGAGTGCGCGAGGCAGCCTTGGAGCCCCCGGCGACGCAGAGGGTCGGCCCTCTTCACCTTCTCTCGCTCAAGATCCGGCCTCGGCTTTCGGATCCAGCAAGGGTCGCCGGATCGGCCTGCGGGCAAGCGGATCCGGCGGCGCTTGTGGCGGAGGGAGCGCTACCCGGCGGTGGTGGCGCGTGGATGGGCTCGGCGGGCCCGTAGATGGGCTTGCCGGGCTTATCCACGGATTTTTTGTTTTTTATTTGATTTACCGAGGCGGGCATTTTAACCGCCTCGGTTAATATTTTATTTACCGTGACCTTCATTCCGAGGCGGTTATGAAAACCGCCTCGGTAAATCGATTTTGCCCGCCTCGGCAAATCTTTTTTCGTAGTAGTGAGTGGGGCACTCGGCAAAGATTTTTTTTAAAAAAAGAAAAACTAAAGTTTTGCCGAGTGTCCTCATGGCGGCACTCGGCAAAGAATTTTTTTTAAAAAATGAAATCTTTGTCGAGTGCCTGCAGTGAGACACACGGCAAAGAATTTTTTTAAAAATAAAAACTGAAGACTATGCCGAGTGCCTTGCAGTGCGGCACTCGGCAAACCCGCCGTCACCGTTATGGCCTCCGTCCAGGGGCCTTTTTTTTGCCAATGGTCATCTTGGCACTCGCCAAAACCTTTGCCATGTGCTTAATAGAAAGCACTCGGCAAAGTCGTCCTTGCCGTCTTATTTTTTGCCGTGTAACCTATGCCGTGGGTGGCACACGGTAAAGGGTTTGCTGAGTGCAATAGAGGCTTTGCCGAATGCCAATGGCACTCGGCAAAGTACTGGATCCGGTAGTGACTGCTCTTGCTTGTCGATCAGCTCTCATGGACTATTAATTAATTGCATGTGTTCAGTTCAGTTAGTGCTTCTTGAGATCGACCACAGATCGTAGGTTACAGTAAGAGCTATTTTGCTGGCTCATCGTATGTTTCTGATCTGAAGTGATCTAGAGTTCTAGACTCGAGTTATTTCTCCTACAAAGTTTGACATTCAATAGAAAAAGATTTGTGTGGTGTGGTGATAAGTGAAGGATCGTGCAAGGCGAGGGACCCAACTGCCAATAATACAATTGTGCTATATGGACCTGTGTTGAATATTCATAATCAATTGGTATTCATACAAGCTCCTTCTTAATGATATGCGTGTCTTGGCATGGTCTCGAAAAAATTGGTATTTATACAAGTGCATGGTATTGCTCTTCAACTGGGATAGGATCGTAATTATAAGCAGAGGTGGTGCGGCCTGAGCGCACGCGAGGGTCATGGCCACCATGCACTTATAAAATCTAAAAAAAAATAGTCAATTATATTGTCGCCCCTGGAAATCTTTTAATTTTTATCAAAAAATTTAAAAAACAATTTTAGTCAATTATATTGTCATTCTTGAAATCGATTTTTTAGAAGCTAGCAGTTTTGAACCCCGCCTCTGAAAATATCTCATTTTCACGATTGTTGGCGTAGTAGTAAAGGTTTTAACAACGGACACTAGTTAAAAAAATTGATTTTAATCGTCTCTGAAAACCTTATGTACTCTAGTGTTAACATGTGAGCTTGCCAGTAGAGAAGTTCCAGGGTTTCAGACTTGAGCTTTTAACACGAATTAACTTGCATTGCCAAAACAAAATGCTGTTCAAATAGATCAATAACGGTTCACTAGTAGAGAACAAACTTTCGGTTTTTACCTTTAGTCTCGGTCAGAATTGGGTCGGGGAGCATTAGTCCTGGTTGGAGCCACCAACCAGGACTGAAGTCCCTTGCTCAACGGCTAGCGTCGCAGGCTTATGCAGATCGAAGGGGATTGGGAGGGGATTTTGGTCCTGGTTTATGGCTCCATCCGGGACTAAAGGACATCCTCCAGTCCCGGTTTGAGCCACCAACTGGGACTGAAGGTCCCTCAGCCCTTTAGTCCCGATTAGTGGATTAAATCAGGACTAGAGGATAACCTTTAGTCCCGGACGTCACCACCAACCAGGTCTAAAATGTCCCCTCTATATATCCAACTTCTACTGTCCCCCCAACTCAGACATCTAATTCAATTATTGCTCTTGGCTGTCCATCTATGTTCTTGCTTGGTTGAGCAAGTTCTTGCTCTCGGTCGACCGGCTGGCTCTTGAGAATATCTTTAATCCTCCATCCATTTTACTCTTTATCTTCTAATCTTTCATTGATAATGTAGCTCATTTTATGGTTCATAAACAAATAGAGAAATTTGTGGTTGTTAGATTATTTGGAATAATAATAATATACAAGCTCTTGTTAATTAGTTTCATTCTTATAATGGAACATATTTATGGACATACAATAGTAGTGTATAATATGATTAATAATCCATAAAAGAAAAGGAAAGAAAAAAGAAAAGAATAAAACAAAAGGGACCTTCAGTCTCGGTTGGTAAAACCAACCAGGATTACAAGTGCCTGCCTCCGGGCGCAGGCTGGAGACCCGTTTAGTCCCGGTTGATATTAGAAACCGGGACTAAAGATCCCCTTCAGTACCGGTGAAAGCCCTAGTATGGTTTTGGATAATTGATGAAACCTATGTGAACTAACCCTTTGCTCTAAGTGATATATGAGATAGGTTAGTTCATACCAAGATTGAGCAAGGATGGCACACAAGGTGATGGTGATGGCCACAAATGGTGATCAAGTGCTCATATCTCGGAACAAAAGAAAGAGAAAAACAAAATCCTACGGGCATAAGGCAAACGTATAAAATATGTTTTGTCGGTCAAGACGCAATAGAGTGCGTGACCGGACTTAGGATAGATAACTATACTATAAAGAGGGGAAATCTTTAATTCTAACAGTTATCTAGTGCTACTAAGTGTGAGGTTCATTTGCATATGCATTGTGCTTAGTGACGTGGTGAGATGCAATAGAAAAGCCTTTTAAAATATTTAAAAAATGCTAACTCACACACTTTATATTTTGAAATACTTGGTGGGTTAAGCATATTTGAAAAGGCCTCGAAAATAATTTTTGGTGAGCTGTTTCTGTGATTTTCAGAATATCCAAACATGTCTTGGAATATCCAAGAGTCTCGGAATATCCGAAGAAATATCCGGACAGAGGTTCTCCGTCTACTTTTGCATCTTTTGGTTCGGAATATATCCAAACTGTTCGGATTATCTGAACCTGGGAGTGCTCAAGAGCTGCTGGGAGCCGGTGCCTGCTGTTCTCGTTTTTCTCCTGCCGGTGCTTGCAACCGTGGGGACCACAGGGGAAGCACACCCTTGTGCGTGTCTCAAGAGACAGAAAAGGAATCGAGTGCATGCATGCGTTTGTGATTGGCCTGCAGGGGAGCTGCTCTTGCCGTTTGCTCTGCCGTTTCCTCCTGCTGCTGTTTGCATGCATGCAAAGTGTGGGGGCCAGCTTGTTGACTTTGCCACTCCTCATGCAAAGTGAGGAGGAGCATGGTGGACCGCACCTGGGAGCTGTGCGGCCTGCTCTGCTGCTTGTGCGAGTGTGTGAGAGAGAGCGCACGTGGGGGCCGCGGCCTAGAGGGCCCACGCGTCAGCTGCAGGGAGTGGAGGGAGCATGGCGTCGTTTCTCTGTCTCGCTGTTTCCGTTCGGCGCATAGGGGGGCGTGCGTTTGCACGACCGGCAGTCTGCGCAGGGCGTTGTCGCTCTGCTATTGGCTCCTGCCAGTTCCGTTTCCTGGATCTCGCTCGTCTGCCGTTTGTTGCTCCGTCCGCTGTCCCTGTCTACCTTTCCTGCCGACCGTTAGTTTGAACGGGCCCGCGCGTCAGCGGTGTGTGTGTGTGGAGGAAGCCTCCGCTGCCGCGCCGTTGGGGGGCTGGAGGCTGCACTGGCTGGCCACAGAGCCGGGGGGCCGGCTGTGCGTTGGGTTAAAAGGAGCGCCCTCCCCTTTCTCTCCTTTCTAGCACTTGCTCATATCCTGTTGAAAGAAGAAAAGCTCTCCTCTCATCTCTCCCTCCCAAAGCTTTGAGCTAACTCCTTAGTGAGAGATTGAGAGCACAAATTGTTGATCTTATGATCTTGAAGAGCATCTCCTCCCTCTCCTCTCCCTCTCCTAGCTTGTTGCTAATTTAAGAGAGGATTAGGGAAACCCTAGTGTGTGTGTGTGCGCGCGCATATTGATATTGCATTTGGTGGCACTAGGTGGTGATTGTAATTGTTGATTTCTTATTACTCTTGGTGATTGCCGTCACCTAGACGGTTGATGGTGTGGTGATTGGTGAGAGGATTTGGTGATTGTGTCCGCCCCAATCAAAGATTATTGTTGTGAGAGGTTCTTGACCTTTTCTCCGGCGGAGAGTCAAAAGGTACTTTAGTGGATTGCTTGTAGCTTGTGGATCCCCATCTTGTGTTGGTTGTGCGGCACCCAAGTGCAGGTTAGGCGTGTGAAGCCTATTAGCGCGTGAACCTCCAAGTGAGTGTATCGCTACAGCGAGGACGTAGCTTGCCGGCAAGCAAGTGAACCTCGGGATAAATCATCATCTCAACAATTGGATTCATTGTGATTGATTTGTCTCGGATCATCTTGGTATCCATATTGATATATATTGATTCATCACTTGCCTGGCTCGGTATATCACTCTACCTCTCTTGCAATAATTAGTTGTGTAGAGGTAGCTAGTGTAGCTTAGTAAATTAGCTTCTTAAGTACCTAACTAGTGGTAGTACTAGAAATATAGCCTTTTTGTGACATAGAGATTATAGAAACTAGAATTGTGGATAGGTGGCTTGCATTTTTTTAGGCTAGCGCAACATTTGCTTCGCTACTTAATTATCTAACCTCTTGGCTTAAGTGTTGTTGTAGAAATTTTTATAGGCTATTTACCCCTCTCTAGCTATTTAGGACCTTTCAACCGGTTCCCTGATCCTGGACTAAAGGATGGGTCTTTAGTTTCGGATTCGCAGTCCTGGTTGGGAAATAAACCGAGACCGGAGTGGTTTCCCAACCAGATTGCACGTCAATTCTGCACCAGTAGTTGTTAAGAAAACGTTCACGGATCTTTGTCAGACTTGAGCTTTGTTAACGTTAATAGCTAGCAGGTTAGGGAGGAGGTGATCTGAGCCCAGTGGCAGCAGGCGCCGTGCGCACTCCATGCATCCTTCACCGGCTGCCGCATGCACTCCACGCATGCCAGCTGCCTTGTCTCTTCTGCTTCCTCCTTCCTGGACAACACTCCATGCATCCTTCCCGTCTAGCTAGCTTCTTCACCAGCACAGCACGCTAACGCATGTACTCTCGCTCCGTGCCATGCCTTGCCATGCCTTGTCTCCTCTGCTTCTTCCATTTTCCTTGCTTCACCCCGAACTGGGGGCAGCGTAATTCCTTCTGTTTATATATCGGCACTGGCAGGACGACGGTTCGGACCACAGTATTGATCCTTGGGCTATCTAGGGCACGGCCAAGACTGACAGGCAGCGTCTTCCACCTTCGTCGAGTGTAGTGCGCGCGACCGTACGTTACAACAGCGGCCGAGGTCGTCATCAACCTCTCTCCTCCAAGTGATCTCTCTCCGCAGCATGTCACGGTATCCCAAGGCAACATTTTTTTTCTGTGTATCCGTCTGTTCTAAATTATATTATATAGATCGCTTTAGCTCTATTTGAAAAAGAAAAGTCTCTGTGGCCACCCAAACAATTTTTGTTCGTCTATTTCACTTCCTCGGTTCCTCCACCCAAACTATTTGTGTTCGTCTACTTCACTTCCTCGCATAGAGGACCATGCAATTTTACAGGGTTGCTTTGCCACCGTGATCTGCCAAACTTGTCTAGCTAATTTCCCCATATTGGCACGTAGGCCTATCGATAAGATAAGTGGGTGTGGGCCCGGAGGGAATGGGAACTTGCTACAGAGATAGCCATGGGAGACGAATTAAAGTGAGAGGAGGGATATGTGGGAGGGGATGGCGTGAGAGCATAGACATTGTGTGTGATCTCGATACTACCAAGGAAAAGTTAGGTGGAGTAGGCGATAAAAGGTCGCATGCTACTCATTGAGAGGTAGGCTAGGCTAAAAAGAGACAACATGTGAAGTGTTCAGAATGAGAGTTAAAAAGAAAAAAAAAGGTAATATACCAAGTTATGGATGGATCTACGTGCATTCATAGGCAATCAGACCATTGTCACGTTATATAGTGGTCAAACAACCCTACAAAATACGGTATCAGGGACTTAAGGGATACGGATGTACAATACTATGGTAATATACCAAGTTATGGATGGATCTACGTGCATTCATAGGCAATCAGACCATTGTCACGTTATATAGTGGTCAAACAACCCTACAAAATATGGTATCAGGGACTTAAGGGATACGGATGTACAATACTATGTTTTGGGGGGGGGGGGGGTTGTTTATACAAGTCAACCTCTATATGTTAGGGGTTATATGAACTTTGTTCTATTGTTTGCTGACTCACAATCATGCCATCACGCCATCCACGTACTATACCATGTCAGCAATTTAAACCAACTTCATGACTTTCCATACTTTAAGGTGGGTAAGATATGGGTGGAGTAGGGAAACACCAATACTTAGGGTGGTTATTATAGACCTTTTCCCTTTCTTCGAAATCAAAAGTTCTTTAACACCAATTGAATTTATTAAAAAAATATAGTAACATATATAAAATATGCCTGTCACCTAAACTGTCCAACGACACCTTTCATGCTAGTCGCTTTTTAAAACGAAGTACAACATCTACAACATCAAATTGGTTTCATTAAATAATTCTCCATAAAAATTTTGTCTTGATTATCCATTTATCTAAACTTGTAGATATTTATATTTTTTCTAAAAACTTCACAAAAATTAGAGAAATTTAAATAAAATGACTATAATTTAGAATCGAAGGAACATTTCAAATCGATCCAACTCTCGCCCGCGCAAGCAGCCTGGTCACATCTCTCTCCTCTAATTAATACTCCCTCTAAAAACATTTCCTGTAGGTGGAGCCCCGAATACAACTGGACGCGGGAGCTGGAGCGCCGAAACACTAGACTGACTAATGAGAAGGATGAACTGGAGCGTAGGGCGCGGCGGTTGGAGCACCAAAAGAATGAGCTGCAGGAGCAACTGGATCAGAGGAGGAGGGATGCGTATGTGTCCTCAAGAAAGGTCTCCACACTAGAGTACAGGGTGCGGGAATTGGAGCATCAAAACACCAATTTGTCCCGTGAGCTGGTGAAGCAACAAGAGGACACAAGGAAGGCAGGCTTGTTATTCATGAATGCTGCCGACAAGTACCAAGAAGAAGCAAGGAACCAACTAAGGGCAAAGGTAAAGGAACTGGCGAACACGAGGAATGCAGTCCTGCTGATAATGAACACCGCCGATGCATACCAAGAGGCGGCAAGGAAACAAATTAAGGAAAAGGTGGGGGAAATGGAGGACAGAAGGAAGGCGGTTCTTGTGCTCATGAACGCGGCTGATACGTATCAACAAACAGCAAACAAGCAAATAAAAGATATGGAGAGGGAATTGAAGGTCATTGGGGCCCAAAAAGCAGAGATGGATGCAAGGACAACATCTTTGGAGGGTGATTATGACAAGGTGAAGGTAGAAAATGAAAAGCTTCGGCTGGAGGTTGAGAGGCTCATGATGGAATTGGGTGTCTTGACTGAAACGAAAGATGCAGCCGCAAACTCGTAATACTGAGACACCAGAAATGACGAAGGAATTGGAAGATCTTGAAAATAAGGTGGAGGAAACTCAAGCTAGCATGGATTTGGTGAAGGGTGAAAATGATAAACTTCGGTCGGGCATTTTCTTAAGGGAACAGCAGGGTTCCACCCCCCCCCACACACACACACACACACACACACACACGCACACACACAAAAATGTTACAAAAAAGATAAGCAATATTACACAAAAAGGGCTCTAGTATATAAGTCCATTATCAGGAAGTAAGTTTGCTTTGTGGATAACCAAACATCCTTAAACGAAGTTGCAGCTTGCAACACTTGGTTGTTTGTTTCAAAAAAAAATGAGATTATTACGTCCCCACGTCCCTCCCCAAATGCTCCAACACATCAATATAATAATCTACATGAAGATAGTCTACCACAATTATAACTTGAAGTCTTCCATAACTTGAAAAAGTGACCACCCCGTGTCTTCCACCTCTTGAGGAGCACCTTCTTTGCTTGGACCTCCGGCCTTGGATCCTACATACGTGTTTTGGTCGCGAAAATGCAAGACTGCAACGGCATGCGGCCGCCCTCCTTATCTCCCTCCCTTCATTTTGCTTTAGGATGCGCGCCATGGTCAACTGCCTTTCCCATCCTCCCCATTCCCTCCACCCGCATGTGGCATTCCCAGTCCAGCGCTTCTCTCGCTGCGTTTTTCATCTCATTCAGTATGCTATTCCCAGTCCCGGACTGCGGTTTCTCGTCGTCCCTTGTTTTTAATGCTGCTGATACTCATCTCTCTCCATCTCTCTCAGAACTAGATATTCCCTAGTTCATCACTTTTTATTATTTACAACTAACGGTTTACAGTTCTTTTATAATTTTTTTCTGTAATTAGTACTTAACGACATCTCGAGGTAGTTAATTATTTCTCCGTCTTAATATGTTTTGAGATTTCATTTGCTGTACGTTTAATGCTTTGGTTTTATTTTATTTTATCATTATTTCCTTTTTTGGAGTTTGCAGTGTCAACAGGTTCACGTTAGCCGTAATTCAACTGTCATCCATAGAGTTCATATACTCCCCAGTCCCTAAATAGATGATGTTTTGGATGTTCGTGCTATAAGTTTGACTTCGATTTATAGAAAATACATGTAATATTTATATCTTCAAATAAAATTGGTTAAAAAACTAGATTTAAAAAATCCTTTCGATGATATTACTTATGATACTATTTGATGATACTTATTATTTATAAAAAAATTACCAGCAGTTGTTTTTCGAGAAGCGAAAACGTCATCTATTTAGGGACGGAAGGAGTATATTCTAAGGAAGGAGTATATTCTAAGCAGCTTTTCGATGTCTTCATTTTTCACTGTTTTTTTCTTCCTTCCGAGTAAATTTTTCCACCATGTAACCTATTTTCATTATGTGGTATCTAGTTTATATTATCATGTATTGATAATTTTTTGAGCTACATATATTGTATTTTTATTATTCTTCCACTACACTGAATACAATTTCTATTCAAGTCTTCATTTATGCTTACAAAATCTCATACGCAATCGTTGTTTTGCTATTGATATCAACTCAGCGGTATAGGTAAGTGCCAAAGTGGAATTATATTCTAGTGAATATCTGGTCTTATATAAATAAGTGAAAGAAATAGAATGAAGTGGCAAAATGTATTAAAAAAAGACAAATGAATATTCTATCAAAAAAGACAAATAAATAGAAAAAGACTATAGTTCGGGATGTGTACATAGTTAGCCATGTACGGATGGTTGAAAGATTAAAACTGTTATCTAACAATTTTAAGATGCTTTAGTAATTATAATTAAGGGTGGTATTAAGAAATCTAACTAGGCCGTATTTAGATGCACCCTAAATTCTAAGTTTTTTTTACTCTCTCTCCATCACATCAATTTTTACCCGCATGCATGAAACATTAAATGTAGGTAAAAAAACTAATTGCACAGATTTAGTTGTAAATCACGAAATGAATCTTTTGAGTCTAGTTAGTCTACGATTGGACAATATTTACCAAATACAAACAAAAGTGCTACAGTAGCAGAGTTAAAAAAAATTCAGCATCTAAACAAGACATAGAATTAAGGGTGGTTTAGTAATTTTACTACTATATGCAATCTCAAACTCGCTAACCCAATTCCAAGAATGATGCTCACTGTGTCATGAGATACCGATGCTCCCTGGGTCGCCCCCTCCCTATGTCGTGAGAAAATACTAATATTTATAAGACATAATTAGTATTTAGACAGACCTTTGAATCTATTAGTATTTTGGGTAGTCATATCTATTATCACTAAATACTCAATTAGACCAAGGCTAGGATTCTTTACAGCCTACTCTCAGTCCACCTATATGTCTATCTGACTGAGTTTTTTGTTTTTGTGTCTAAACTGGCTAAGTCTGCTTTGCTTTTCTTTTCTCTCCTCTCTTCTTTACCTTAGCATTTAGCCAGTTTATTAGACTGACTCTAACAACCGTATCTAAAATACAAGACATATTTGTTCTTTTAGGTAATGCCATAGACAAAAGGTTCTATATCTATTTTTCGTCTTCTCCAACAATAAAATCCAAAAGACAACCCTTTCAATAAATAGATCTTCAGGAGAGAGGATACTCAGATTTAGGTTATGACCACTAGTACACAAAGCATTTGTGTTGACGGTGTAGTTTTATTTTCACTGGCGGTTCTATTTAAAGGACGCCTCACGAAAATCGACACGCTGGCCCTGACTTTAGAACCGCCTTTGTGGAAAACGATCTACACCGGCGGTTCCTTAAGTGAGCCGCCGGTGTAAATGTCACCATTTACACCGGCGGTTTACTTAAGCAACCGCAAGTGAAAATGGTACATTTTCACTTTGGCGGTTTTCTAAGAAAACCGCCCGGTGAAAAATGTCCCTATTTTTCACACAAGCGGTTTGCTTATGTCAACCTTTGTCTTTGTGCTTCTCCTATATATACCCCCCTTCTTCCTCCCCACCAGAATGAAGCAGGCAGAGTCCCGACCATTCTTCCATGGGAGGAGCTTTGGAGGTCCAGATTTCACCAAATACAAGGGGGGAGGTTTTGCTCTTGATTTCTTCGGAGGAGGTAGCTAAAAAAAGGTTAGTTTATGTGTTTCTTGCCTCATTTCCACCATCCTTGCTCAATCCCACCCACATTTGAGATCTAGGGTTTCACCTCAAGTGAGAGAGAAGAGTAGCTAGGTTTTTTTTTTTTTTTAATAATTCTAGTCACTATTTATCTAGGGTTTTCTTTATTTAAATATTTAGTTATGTTTAGTTTAATTAGCTATTAGTGATGTTTTTTAGTGGTGATTCTTTAATTATGGTTTTATTAATTTTTAGTTACTCTTATTTAATTATTAGTTAATGTGTTATATTGATGCTTGAAATTAGTGTTTGTTTAATTATGTAGTTATGTTTTGTTTAATATGTAGTTATGTTTTTTAAATCAAGTAGTGGTGAGGCTTTGATTAGGGTTTCATTATTTAGTCTTGCTTTAGTTTTTAGGATTTCATATAATAAAATGATGCTTTAATTTACTATGTTTAGTTCATTTAGTTGTGTTTAGTCTTATTTAATTACTAGTTTATTTGTCATATTGATGCTTGAAAATTAGTTTCTCTTTAATTATTAAGTTTTGTTTTATTAAATTAAGCAGTGGTTAGGCTTTTATTTGGGTTTCATTAAGTACTTCTCCTTTATTTTTTTAGGATTTCATATAATAAAATGATGCTTTGATTTATTATGTTTAGTTCATTTAGTTGTGTTTAGTCTTATTTAATTACTAGTTTATTTGTCATATTGATGATTGAAAATTATTTTCTCTTGAATTATTAAGTTTTGTTTTGTTAAATTAAGCAGTGGTTAGTCTTCGTTTAGTTTTTAGGATTTCATCTAATAAAATGATGCTTTAATTATTTAGTTATATTTTGTTTAATTAAGTACCGGTGATTCTTTAATTAGGGTTTTATTATTTAGTATTGCTTTAGTTATTTTTGAGAGGCATATTTATTTAACTAGTTGTTTTAACTATATGTGATTTAGCCCAGACGTGTATTATTTGTGAAATATAAAAGCGAGGAGTCTTTTTCATCTATAATCCATTGAAGGAATTTGCTGATCATCTTAAGGTTTGTTAGTAATTATCACAGAACATTCATGTCTCCTTTTTAGTGATTACATTATTTAAATCTATTAAACTCTATAACAGGTAACGATGGATAGAGCATTCTGAATGTATAACTTAGACAGAGTGGATCCATCATACATATCTGAGGTCCGTAGGTTTATCGATGCTGTCAAAAATCATGCTTTCAGAACACAGACAAAGCACATATATTGTCCTTGCATAGACTGCAGAAATTTTGTTGTTTTTGAAGACACCAATCCAATCATGGCTCATCTGGTCTCCCGAGGATTTATGAATAATTACTTGATTTGGACAAAGCATGGAGAGGATAGCTCTACAACGTATATAGCTGAAGACCCTGTGAATCTCGGTGGCAATGGCCCAGATATGCTTGTTGACGATGTATGCCGGTTCGGACACGAGGCGAACACCATTGTCCCCAAGAGAGTGAACATGTTGTGCCCGATGTTCATGATGATGCAAATATTGGAGGAACCGATGCCAACGGAATCTCGGGTGGAGGATGAAGACGCGAGAATTGATGGCTGCACTATTGCGTCGTCATACGGATCCATCAATGTTTTTCATGAAAGGGATGGAGGCCTTAGAGCGGGCGGCAGCCAGAGCCCTTGTGCGATGAGAGTAAGGGTTGCACCAAAGAGTTCACGACATTATGGTGCGTGCTTAAGTTATTGATGTTGAAGGCTAGGTATGGATGGTCCGATGCCGGCTTCGATGCATTATTGAGTACTCTCGGAGATATGCTTCCAAAGGAGAACAAAGTGTGCGCTAACACTTACTATGCAAAGAAGCTAATCAGTCCGCTTTTACTATGGGTGTCCGGAAAGATCCACGCGTGTAGAAACCCATCGTATCTTATATCGAGGTGATTACAAAGACTTGGACAACTGTCCAAATTATAGTGCAAGTCAGTACAAGATGAAAAAAGACTATCTACAAGAGGAGAATGCAACTTCTATTTCTAAAGGGAAGAAGAGAAAGAAGACCCAACAGAGTTTAAAACTCGCAACAAAGAAAATGAAGAAGACTATTATGCCCGGAGAAGGGTTCTGCTTTGGTGATGTGGTATCTTTTCGGTAGTTGATCGTCTCCGGTGTTTGTTTGCAAACCCCGAGGATCGAGCTTATGACTGGCATGCTTTCGACAAGCACAAAGTAGATGGAAAGCTTCGACATCCCGCCGATGGGAAGCAATGGTAAAAATTCAATGCTGACCACCCAGAATTTGCTAAGGAGACAAGAAATGTTCGGTTCGCACTATGTACTGACGGAATGAATCCCTTCGCCGAAAGGAGTAGCACGCATAGCACATGGCCGGTGCTCCTCACTATCTACAATCTCCCTCCACACTTGTTGCAGAAGCACAAATATCTTTTGCTGACCATTCTTATTTCTGGACCTACACAACCTGGTGTTGACATGGATGTATTCTTGGAGCCATTAATGGAGGAAATGAGAATATTGTGGGATACAGGTGTCGCCATGTTGGACGAATACCGGAAAGAGTCATTCACACTAAGACCAACTAAGGGCAAAGGTAAAGGAACTGGCGAACACGAGGAATGCAGTCCTGCTGATAATGAACACCGCCGATGCATACCAAGAGGCGGCAAGGAAACAAATTAAGGAAAAGGTAGAGGAATTGGAGGACACAAGGAAGGCGGTTCTTGTGCTCATGAACGCGGCTGATACATATCAACAAACAGCAAACAAGAAAATAAAAGATATGGAGAGGGAATTGAAGGTCATTGGGGCCCAAAAGGCAGAGATGGATGCAAGGGCAGCATCTTTGGAGGGTGATTATGACAAGGTGAAGGTTGAAAATGAAAACCTTCGGCTGGAGGTTGAGAGGCTCATGATGGAATTGGGTGTCTTGACTGAGGCGAAATATGTAGCCGCAAACTCATGTAATACTGAGACATCTGAAACCATGAAGGAATTGTAAGACTTGAAACTAAGGTGGAGGAAACTCAAGCTAGCATGGATTTGGTGAAGGATGAAAATGATAAACTTCGGTTGGGCAACTTTTTAAGGGAACAACAGGGGTTTCCCTCCACTGATCGTAGTATATTAAGAATTTTGATAAGAGCGACATCTGACAAATAAGAATAAAAAATGTTACAAAAAAGATAAGCAAGATTACACAAAAGGGCTCTAGTATAAGTCCATTATCAGGAAGTAAGTTTGCTTTGTGAATAACCAAGGAAAAAAACATCCTTAAACGAAGATTTGCAGCTTGTAACACTTGGTTGTTTGTTTTGAAAAAAAAAAGAGATTATTACATCCCCATTCCCCCAAATGCTAATAATCTACATGAAGAAAGGCTACTGCAATTATAACTTGAAGTCTTTCCTGACACACAAGGACAGCGGCCGAGGCGACGCGCAAGCAAGCGTGTCTGACCGCCGTTGTTGGCCAGGTAGTATGATTAGCGAGTAATAGATATTGATCTCTTTCTACTAAGGAGGACAGAGCCGATTGTATAAGAATTTTCCCCTAGTGTGCCACCTCCGTGGCGCGTCGTTGTAACTCAAGTATTTCTCATCTTAATACAAAGATGCGCAAATTTTTTTGCGTATTCGAAAAAAAAAATTGAAGTCTTCCATGGCATTGATGCAGTTTCCCAGCCGCCTCCTTGGTCATGGTGTATGGTGCCAAGCTGATAGCGCCTCGACTGCTGCAAAAAGAGGGCTAGTGGTTCATGAGATGAAGATGGGCCTGCTTTCACTGATGAGGTGTGGCCCAAATACTCGAAGAAACCCAACTCATGGGCCCGACAAGATGGCAAAGAAATCTCAGCCCGTCTCACGTGCATGGGCGGCTTTCACTATCAACTATAAGTTTGACTAACCTATATAAAACATTACTACAAACGTTTATAATACCAAATAAATATCATTAGATTAATAATTACAAAATATATTTTTCATAGTACATTAATGCCAAATAAATATTATTAGATTAATAATTACAAAACATATTTTTCATAGTACATTTAGTTGATAAGATACATAAATGTTGATAATTTTTTATAGAAAGTTAAACTTAGAAAAAATTAACTTATCCAAAACCTAGACTTACATTCTTTTTTGAGACAGAAAATATGTTTTATGTCATGATGCGAATTCTTAGTCCAGCATCGAAACAGCTAAACTGTGTGAAAGGAAGACCAAAAATGCTGCTTGTCTGTGACTCTGTGTAAAAGGGCAAGATTTTATTTTTTTTTTTAACCCTTGAATTGCAACCACCACCTCGTTACAACGTGGGCATCTATAGGAGCTTGTAGCGGAATAACGTGTGCGTAGGCAGTAATAGCAATACCTGAAAACAACAAAGAATCTGTCTTAGGCAAATTTCAACACAGCGAAGCTTAGATACTAACGTGTGCGTAGGCAGTAATAGCAATACCTGAAAACAACCAAGAATCTTTTAGGCAAATTTCAACACAGCGAAGCTTACATACTATAAACAGCATACTTTTTTCATGCTTTGACATTTTCCCAAAAAAATAGATATTCGACTGAAATATGATAATAGAAGTTGTTCCGAAATCCTGAGAAGGATCCTTATATATGACTTGCTCTTTGAATGACTAAATAGTCATTTCCAAGGTTATCTACTAGATTACTACAGTGAGCTAGTGTAACAAACACCAACCCCAGCAATCCTAATTATTCTAATAATACCTATCAGAACATGGCTTTTCTAATGTGCTTCTTTGTTGTGCAAAATATTAGGGTGGAATCCACTGAAGGGAGTATACCACAAAGGGAGATATATAACCAACAGGGCACCATAAGCACTGGCGTACCTGTGTTGACGCGGAAGAGCAATAAAAGGAGTAACAAGATATCTAAGTGACACTAAAAGTTCTCCAGAGTACAATATCAGCAATGGCCATAAGACGAATGCTCAAGATTGCTTCACAGTAATGTACTCGTCTGTTTTCTTAAGAATATGTTCAAATTTCAGACCAAATAACACTTTAGCTTAACAACTGATACTTTACTTATGTACAATAAATAGCTGGAAAACCTAAGTCTTCATACGCAATGTGACATCGTCCCATAAACAAGATAGAATCTTTTTAGGTAATGTACTCGTCTGTTTTCTTAAGAATATGTTCAAATTTCAGACCAAATAACACTTTAGCTTAACAACTGATATGCTTTACTTATGTACAATAAATAGCTGGAAAACCTAAGTCTTCATACGCAATGTGACATCGTCCCATAAACAAGATAGAATCTTTTTAGATTGCCAACTGTTGTGAGAGAACAACAGGACTGTAAGAAAGAGATTTACCGAAAATTCTTTCTAGACCAGCTCCCGATTCATGTACTTAAAGCTAACAGCTCTGTTCATGTTGGGGCTCTCATAAACAAGTCTTTGCTTTCAGAATCCTTTCTACAATAGTTTTGTACCTTTATAAACACATAAGCAAGGGCTAAAAGTATGTGTGTGTGTCATATAAACTTAGTCATAATTAAAAAATCTATTAAAAAAGAGTAGCTTTCAATTTTCCCAGAGATTATGCTGATCTAGCTCATTCAAATACACTCTCTGTTAGAGAAGTCAAAGGCCTATTGGGCCTTGGCCCATTAGGGTTAATTAGTACCATGCTTAGGAGTCAAGTCAACCTCCCTATATAAGGAGAGGAGATGTATCAATCAAATCAAGCAATAGATTAGAAGGAAATCCCTTCTCTCTTGTCGGCCGTGGGCAGAGCCCTGCGGCTGGCGGTCCTAGTGCCCAAAACCCTACCCGCCGCTCTGTCTCACAGCAGCCGCCGCCGCCCTGTGAACAGTACCCGTGGGTACTGTTCACAATGATGCCGCTGCTCCCTCGCAACCACGTAGCCCCAACGACGTCCATAACATCTGGTATACCAGAGACCATGGCTGGATCCTACGTCGATGTGCCCTTCTCCACGTCACTCGTCGCACATCCCTGGGCTATGCCAGCCTTGTCCTCCACAGCGCCGCCGGCCGTATCCTACGCCGCGGTGCCCTTCTCCACGCCGCTCGGCGCACATCCCTGGACTGTGACAGCCCTGTCTCCTGCCACCACCATGCCGCTGCTCCTAGCCACCACCTCTGCGCTGGTGGCCTCCACCTCTCCACCGCCGGTCTTTTCGGCACCAACCACGTCCTCACCAATGACGCTGGAGCAGCTGACCACGGCGATCATCGATCTCCGCCGTTCCGTTGCCGCCATCCAGTCCTACCTAGCCATCGCTACGGCTGGCCAGGCTATGGGATGACAGCCGTCTCCATAACCGACGTCCAGCAGATCCAAGATGAGGGCGAGAAGTGGCAGCAGATCAAGCAGCCAATGGACATCACGACGGAGCCGGTGGCGAAGATGCTTACCCGCCAGGTCTCAGCAGTGGTGCGGTTGCAGGCTGCTGCGCGTGGCCTCCTTGCGCGTTGGCGGGTGCGGGAGATGCGTGATCTGCAGCTGCAGCTCCTTCAAGTTGCGCTTCGCTGCGCAAAGGACCCACACCTCGTCCGCTGCGTTGGGGATATTGGGCTCGCGGTTGCGCCCACAGTGGCGAGCATCTTTGTTTTTCTGCTGGGCGGCGACCTCCAACTCTTCAGCGCCGGCGGTAGGGTAGCCACTCCCTTCCTTGGCACTTGGCGCGGGAAGCATGTGCCCTCGCTTTCATTTTGCCGGCCACCGCGAGGGCGTCTCCCGCTGGTCGCTGTCGCGACTAAGTCCAGGTTGCCGTACCCGTGCACCCCTCTCGTTTCAATGGTCTCCATGGGATCCAGGCCGCTACAAACATGCAGGTCCAGCTCGCGGAGGGTGTCCGCCGTATCTTCAGGGGTCAAAAATAAAGAGTCACAGTTTATTCAAAATAAGCCGAGATATAAAAGGCTTGTTTTTAGGTGTTCGGTTTGCGTCTAGTGGAGTCATCGTTAGCATCATCGTTAGGTTGCAGCTCGAGGACGAGCTGTATGTCTAGCTGGGGTGTAATGTTAGAGGAGTCAAGGGCCTATTGGGCCTTGGCCCATTAGGGTTAATTAGTACCATGCTTAGGAGTCAAGTCAACCTCCCTATATAAGGAGAGGAGATGTATCAATCAAATCAAGCAAGAGATTAGAAGGAAATCCCTTCTCTCTTGCCGGCCGTGGACAGAGCCCCGCGGCTGGCGTTCCTAGCGCCCAAAACCCTAGCCGCCACTCTGTCTCACAGCAGCCGCCGCCGCCCCTATGAACATTACCCGCTGGTACTGTAGCGCGGGTACTGTTCACGCCGACGCCGCTGCTCCCTCGCAACCACGCAGCCCCAACGACGCCCATAACACTCTCATTGGTCAATTTTCTATCAGTGGATAGTGATGTTGTACATGTTGACAGCGCAAAATAAAGAACTTACAAGTCTCCTCAAACTAAAGAACTTTTCTAGCACAACATTTTCAACTTTCGTAAGCGCAGCTTCCTCATTTTTATCACCGAAGCTGGCCTGCATGTCAGTGCAAAATAAACATCAATATAATTTCCCAATAGAGATCATTATGCTTACCGTCAAGTTATAGCAAGTGGAAAAGTACAGATGTAAGCGGTGGGGAAAATGTCCTAGTAATAAACTTTTCATCGTGCTTCAAACATTCCTTGAATGCTTCGAGGACATCACAAGTGGTGCGACCCATGAGAAATCAGCTCTTTTATACTTACAGCCAACTCATCTTTGTCATTCACAAGATGAGGAGGAATTGATACACTTTTTATACTTACAGCCAACTCATCTCTGTCATTCACAAGATGAGGAGCAGCAGTTTAGAATAGTTAGAACATGGCTTCATAAAAGATCAAAACAAGTGTTCAGAAATTTACCCCCTCAACTCGGTGCCCTCTGACATATAATTTTTTGCTTCCATTTCTCGGCGCCTTCATGTTAGGAACTTCTGGTTCTTCTTCTTTGTCTTCATTGTTCCTGGCTTCTAAATCGAGAACCCCACCCAGCCTTAAAGTGAATTGTTTCATTGGCTCTACTTGCAAGTGAATTGTTTCATTGGCTCTAGTACTTTCAGTTGAAGTGCACTTTAACTGAAAACTATGTGCTTTTAATGAGTTGTTATTTTCTGATTTACTCTATCATGTAAAATCACATTCCCTTTGTTAACTTAGTTTAACTTGGAAACTCTGTACCAATGTTGTCTGTGAACCAACTCAAAATGAGGTCACTGAAATGTGCTGAAATGTACAGTGTTTCTGTACATTTAGAGATTGCTCTAATTTTCTGTAAGAGATAACTGAACTTCTGTTACTACATTAGTTGAATACATTATTTTTTTCATCTCTTCTCTTTGCAGGGGATCATCTTGTCGAGTAGATTGGCTTGTCTACTGATCTGAAGGCATGAGCCAATTGAATCATGTTAAGGTTACAAGGTTAGTTTCAGTCAGACTATCACATACTTAATGGCCTAGTCTCTTTTGTTTTCATATGATTTATTAGAGCTCTTGTTAATGCAGCAGTTGTACTAGATTTTGGTAGTAACCCTGGTTGTAGGAAAAATTAGTTCCAGCATGTAGTTATTGTTTTGTTAATGAAAAATAAATCATTATCCATATAGTGATTAATAAATGAATAGAAAGTACCAACCATTATGTATGCTCGGAGCACATTTCTGGCCAGGTATACGTGGATGCCTTGCTTCATTTTAATATTGGTCTCATGGATTCTAGGCAGCTGGTAGATTTCTGTTACATTTCTGTTACATTTTCTGTTCTAAATGGTCCCATTGCACCATTGCTTGTGTGCTGTTGACACATCACTGATGACATTTCTAGATGCAGTTTATTGTGCTAAGTAGAAACATAAAAATCTTAGGCAGCTGGTAGATTTCACTTTTTGAATGAACTTATACTGGATGGAAGTGATATTGCCAAGTTCTCTCTCTCTTATACAGGTAGTGTAACAAGTAGCGGCATCAGACAAACACTTTTTGTTCATAAAACATGGTTCCAGTTTTTGTTCAGACAATATATTTTCTCTTTGAGGAAAGCAGGAATTATAAGGCTTTTTAAGTTTTTGTTCCCACTTGTCAACCTAAAATGAAAAGCCCAGCTGTGCTTAGTGTTCCTTGTAGCTGATCATGGTATTTTTTTTTTTAATAAATATTTCCATTCAGCTTGAGGCATAATTGGACTTGTTATATGATTATTTCTGATTTCAGTTTTGAATTTCCTTCCCCAACTTATATTGGACTAGTTTATACAGCCATATGGAGAAGTTGTGTATGGTTTGATCTTCAGTTGCTAAGGATGGGAAATGTTGTTTTAACCTGCGCTATTTGTTTCACATGTTATACAGGTAAGACCAAGAAGACCTATTGCAAGAACAAGGAGTGGAGGAAGCACGCTGCAAAAGGTGACTCGGTACAAGGTGGATAATGATATAATGGTCCGACCAAGCCTGTCTTCCAGAAAATGGTAAATCTAGCATATCCATTGGCAGCTACTGATATCCAGAGAGTTCTGCATTGAAACTATCATTCTGTCATGCCCATATTGATCAGATAGTCTCTTGTATTAAGTTGGAGCTTTTGCCACTGTTAAAACAACTTCCTGAAATGAAAAAAACGAAATGCTTCTAGATAGTTAGCACTTACCATATGTGGTCTGCTAAATTCTTAATACCTAGAACAATCCTGCACATGTAGTCTCCTCAGTTTTTCAGTTCATCTTTGAGCTACTTACTGCTCTCCATATCAAATAAAATATGCTAGTGCTATAGGATGCCTTCATTTTAATGTTTGGCTGATACATGCTAGTAGATATTAGCACACTTCTCATTTTAATCATGGAGAGAGATTAAAATCTAGTATAGCTCTTATCAAAGCAAATTATATTACAAGTAATTTTCTGAGTCTTTATGCTTGTGAGTCTGTGTGTATATTAACTTATTTAGTGTAGCTCTTCAAATGAGAGGTGTACAGTGGCTATTCAATTTAGTTAACTAGATTATATCTTAGGCACAATGTGTATCGCCAATTTAGTTATTTTAGTTCAACAGAAATGTTGAGGACTGTATATGTGACAGTTTTTATGCTCTTTTACAGTTGATTGTCAAAATGCTGGCCCAGTCCCTGTTTAACGATTTGCTTCGACCCCAATTACTCAGGTACTTCTAATCTTGGACTTGGATTCTTAAACAGTCTGGATTAAATTCATGTGTATGCTATGGCCAGTGCTTTAGTGCTGCTGCGAACCTTAATAGTTGGTGCAGTATCTTTTTGCTCTGTTGTTTTACAGTGGCATGTAGCACTATATTTTTGCTGTGTTGCTTTATAATGGCACCTAGAACTGTCATGGCAGATTTGACGGAAATTTTGCTGCACTATCTTATTTTCATATTCATTGGCAGTAGAGCTGTCCTATTAATAATAATAGTGAAGGTGCTATTTTTCATAATCATTGACAATAGCATAATGCTATCAGAACTCCTGTTTTTTCTAATTGTTGGTTCGAGTTCAGAAATCTATTGCTGAAAACTTTGTTCTATATCTCCAGATATTTGGATAAATACTTGGAGTTTCAGCTTGATTTGTACCTGGAAAGGAAGGCCTGGGGTACAGGAGCATGTCCCAAGTTGAGTTTTAGGTCATGTGCTTTTTTAAAGGGTATATATCTCACGGGTACAGCTGAAATTTTGATCAGTATGATGCTAGATAAAGAAAAAAAAAACTACCCTTCTGGTCTATTGTATGATGACACAGAAAATTAACCTTCTGGGTAGTGGGTTATCGATCTAATATATGATAGTTGTTGTATATACCAATGCTATATATCACCAGCATGATAATGGTCCCTCGTCTTCTGAATGTTCTTGTTTGACTAAATTAAGAAGGCTACTTTTATTGATCACTATTGTGAAATTACAGGTCAGTGAACTCTTGGCGTGGAGGAGGAGAAAGTATCTCCATCTTACATCTCAGAGTGAGTTTTTAAATGAAGGACATATTAGCTTTAAACATTGACCCCATGTTAATTAGTTAAATAGCCCAGCTGTTTATGTCTTGAAGCTCCTGACAGATTTCCTTTCTACTTGGCTTTCCTGGCAATACAGTTGTTAAGGTATAGGCTATTTCAGTTAGTTGTGTTTTGGTCAATTTATCATTTGCATGCTCCAGTTATTTTTTGTTGGGTGCAGCAGGGTGCCCAATGGGCCTCTTGCAGGTAAACTGTCACACGGTTTATGAATTATTATTTGCATGTAGCCATCATCTGCTTACCGATTATGAATTTGACTTGATTTTTTATCAACAATAATGGGTAACGAATGATAATATGACTACTGCTGCACCAATGCTACTGCTTCTGTATTTCACAATATCAATTAGCAAAGGTTTACTTCTGCAGTTTAGGTTCTGGGATGCACAAACTTCACAATTTAGGTTCTAGGATGCACAAACTTCACAGAATATTCTCTAATAAACATCCCTACTTGGAAACATGGCTAATTAGTTTTTATTTTGTGATGCAGCCCTGGATATGTTATGTTTTTTCACTAAATGTTACAAGGACAGATGCTATATTTCTTGATCGAGCTCTATGATGATGAGGAAACACAAGGTTTTACTCTTCTAGAATTATTAAGTGTATTTTTGTCTTTGAGCTCATCAAGGCCCATGGCTGATCACACATTTTGTAGTACAACTTGTATCTAAAGTTTGTAAATAATTGATTGTTGAAACGGTGGAACATGTCTGATGTGTATATGTATGTATGTACATATATGGGATCATTATTTTTTTTTTTTTTTTAAAATAGCTATCAGTGACGCGTATTGGCTGGCCGCGTCGCTGATAGCCATCTATCAGTGACGCGTATTGGCTGGCCGTGTCACTGATAGATGGCTATCAGTGACGCGTATTGGATACACGCGTCACTGATAGACGGTTATCAGTGACGCGTTTTTACGCGTCACTGATGTTTCCTTATCACAGATGCAAAAACAGTGACGCGTCTTTTACGCGTCACTGATGGCTGTTTAGACGCGTCATTGATAAGGTTTTCTGGCATAGTGTTAGTTCATATACGAAAAGAAATGCAGGGTGCAAGCTTCATCTTACTGAATTTCTCACTGATGTTTGTGTATTTGTGCTCAACCTTTCATGGTCTATGTTTTTGCTATTCACTAATGTCATTGTTAGTTGATAGATATGTCATTTTGTAAAAATGCAAATTATGCAAAGCTTTAGCAACATTTTTTTTTATAAACATTCAGTATATTATTTCTCTGAACTGGAGAAATAATAATATGTTGCTAAACTGTCTTGATCAGGTAATTCCAAACTTGGATCTTCTGTGGTAAACTGGCTTCTGGACGCAAGTGACCCAGACATTGATCGGCTACCATTTGTAGGTTATTTTTTACAAATGAATATTCTTCATTAGCAGCAGTACTGATCAACAGAAAAAGGAAAATCTACACTACTATGGACCGAACAATGGACATTACCTAGACATCACCTTTCTTGGCAGAACTAGAGATGTTGTTCGCTAGATAAATAACTGTTTCTGCTTTCCCTTTTGGCTTCAACTAATGAATCGTGGTTAAGTCACACTTTCAATCAGTTTGAACAAAGTTATTGATCCATAGATCTGATGATATGGTTTAACTCCTTGCTGACCCAAACAAAATTATTGGTCCATAGATCTGATGATTGGCCACGCAAGATTTGGAGACATACCTGGATGATGATGCCGTGGGCGGGGTTGTGCGCGATCAAGCCCAGGATTGCGGAGATCGACGGGTGCGGTCGATGAGGACAACTGACTTTGCTCCACCAATAGAACAACAGCGATGGAAGGCACAGGCGAAGAGCCGAAGACTGATCCTTGGACGACGACGAGCTGGTGGGGAGGGCCTCGTGGAGACGCACGCTGGCCGGCTGGCCGCTGCACGCCGTTCCTTTCTTTTCTTCCATGGCCTGAGCGATGATGGTGTCGTGGATCGTGGTGGTGTGGGGAAGGAGGCGATGGCGTCTCGATGCTTGATCTCGCCCGCCTCTCTCTCTTTTGTGCGGTTGTCGCGACAAGGAAATGGAGGAGAGAATCAAAATCCCGGCTTGCACGTACTGTGGTTTTAGGGAAGAGCAAAAGGCGTCCGTTTTTCTCCCTTCCTATTCTGCCGGGGATGGACCGATGGACTTCTGTTTTCTTCTCCCTTCGTATTCTGCCGGGGAATGTGAGAAGCGTTAATTACGCCGGATGGATTCAGATGGATTCACAAGCGTTAATTTACTTTAGCAGATTATACAAAGTTGATTGATTTTACATTGACGTTACCATCCTAAAATTCGAACCAAACAGCACCGTAAGTCCTAACACACCAGCAGCAGGTTTACAAACAGAAGCTCGGCTGATGAGTAAGCTTGCGTTGAATGTGGATGGCTCGATCGGTAAACCGAGTCACGCTGGAACGAATTTTTGAACTTGAGAAAATGCGTCGGATTACTTGCATGTCTTTAGCTACAACCGAGTTGTTCTTCTGATCACAAACCTCCACTGGAAGTCTGCAACTCGTTGGTCTCTCATACATATTGCATCCCTGGACTGGAGAGGAAAACAGATGTTAAAATATCGCTGGATGCTTCGATGAGATTGATGTTAACCCTGCCTTCAGGTGTTAAAATGTCGCTGGATTCTTCTAGTCTTCTGAACCACCCACCTAGTACCAGGCAGGTGTGTTGATTCAGAAGATGTTCATCAGATATTCAGAGTTCAGGATCACTTAGGTGGTGTTACAGCAAAAAAGTATATATGCTGGAGTTTTAGTTTGGATTCTGAATTGTTATCAACATTTTACTTAGTTCTATCTAGATTGGATTAGAGATGATAGAGTTCCTTAAAGAATCCTCATATGCAAATACCATACGCGTGAGTTTCAGGACCGAGTTACTGACAGTCAGGAGATTCGTGTGACAATCAATCAGCCAACTAAGTCAACCTTACAGGTTTATCCGAGTGAGATTACCAGAGTACAAAAACCGATGAAGAAAAGGAAAAAGGGGCGTACCCCAGTGCCGTAGGCTCCCGCACTGCGCGGGGTCTGGGCATGAAGAAAAGGAAAAAAAAAAAAAAGGTTTCTCATCACAGCAGATGTCACAGACAAGCCCATAAGCGACGAATGAATGATGCGGTTGATGCGTTGGTTTCTGCAGGTCTTCAGTCCCAGTCCCAGCCACAGTTGCAGTCTACTCTGTATTATGAAATGAAAACAACAAATGCGTCAGCAAATGAGGGTCGGCCAGGATGTCAGTGGAAGGATTGAGAGAGAGTGAAGTCTGCACAGATAATTAATGTCAGACAAAGATTTTCATAAAACATGTCGGGCATGTTTGGATACAAGGATATAGAGAGTGGGATAGGGAAAGGGAAATATATGAACAACTAGGATTAAATGAGGCGTAAAGAATGAATGGCTAGGATACAATAATACTCTTTGGAGGGTGGGATATCCCATCCGTATCCCAATCCCAATCCCCATCCAAACGCCGCCTCATCAGGTATGAGTGATGCATATGTCAATATAGCATTGTATTGTAGCTAGATGGTTTCAGTAAGTGACATTGCAGAGTGCAGAAATAGTAATGTGATCAAGTAGTGTAGATTGTAACTGTTGATTGGCAGAGAACTGCAGGGTGGGATAGTGGCTGTGTACTACAAAAATTTGGATCTCTTGCCTTTTGCTTACTTAGTTGAGCCCATCTAGTCAATTGCTAAGATCAATGGCAATCCACCTTGCTTCTAGGCTCTAGGCGTAGTGTCTTATTAGTAGTATCCGGTCATGCTTAGCTCCTATTTATTAGGCCTTTGTTTCTGTTATCTTTCTTTTGGTTCTTTGTTTTATCGTTCTTTCTTAGTCTTTGTTTCGAATTCTAAAGTCTTTTTTTCTCTTTATGAAACACGTGTGGCATGTTCACAAAAAAAAAATATCAAAATAACAAAACTGTATAGAAAATTGCCTACACCGAGCAGGGTTACTAACGTAGGACACCAGGACTGAAGAATTCAAGAATATGTCCCAGAATTCGCTGAATTTCACTGTACATGTACCCTAGAAGAAACTTCTTTACACTAAGATAATTGGTTTTGAGCTCCACCCTCTGACTCTACTTTTTTAAGCATGGAAATGCAGACGATTAAATCATTCATGCAACTTCAATGTAATGACACTACTGAACTACTTACGCATTCTAAAAAGGTCATCTCTGTTCCTCAGATGTGTTCACCTACCCCATGACTTCTTTGCATACAATTCCAAATCAACGAATATAAGCTTAGGAACAACAGTATATGTAATAGAACTTATGAACTGGAGACTAGGATCTCAGTAGTATTTTCACTAGCATGAGCATATAGCATATTGTATCGCTAAAAAGAATAATATGCACCATTAACCGGCTGATTCTAATGGGAGAATCGATGGATGCTGACTGAATAGATACACATCCTAGTGCATTGCTAGAAACGAGAACTGAGAAGACCCATCAATTCATATTGATCTCAATGATGACTCATTATGTTTAACAAATTACTTAGATCCGAACAAGCAAGTGAATTCTTTTCGTTTCCACCCATATATAAACTTTTAAGTCGTGTTTCTGAACTCACTGTTGGATCTTATCTCTGAATTCTGATCATGAATAGTATTGCTACAAGATTGTAAATCCAATACATCCAGTTCAGAAACCATTCTAAAACCTCAACTGACTTTCTTGATCACAAATTTAATTTGCAACATCTAGTTGTTTTCGAATTTGTTGCAGCTTCTTCCATCTTGTCATATTCAGGAGCTGTTTATTTTTACTAGTTCTCTAAAAAAGGGCTAATGCTGCTAAGGACAAAATTTTGCAGATTTGGGAAGGAAATCAAAACTCTCACCTCAAGAAATAGTCATCTGAAACGCCAAGCTCTGGGCGCCACTTTCAGGTCTACCGTTCCTGCTTGAAGTCCCAGAGCTGCAGCCTCGGCTCTGCATTGGCTGGCACCGGAGAAGCCGCAGCACCACCTCCGAGAAAGAACGGCAGTCCGGTGGCATCAGCTGGAGAAGCGGCGAACCTCTGCAGCAGGCACGCTTGCCGAGACGTCGTCGGCGACAGCGGCGCGGCGACGGCGGCATTGGACTGAAGTGTGCCCCGGTCGAAGGCGACTGTGGGGTGAGGCTGCTCCTGGAGGAAGGAGAGGTGGAGCGGCATCGTCTCGAAGGACAAGGCCGGGGCGACATGCGCGCTCGGGGGCTGCGCTGCGTAGTAGGCAAGCGTCGGCTGCTGCTGCTCTGGCTTGCTGTCGTTGGCGGAGCAGTGCAGGAACTCGGCGAACGCGCCGGCGTTGCCGTTGTAGGCGTGACTGGCTTGCTGAGAGTGAGCGGCGGTGGCAGCGGCGTTGTCAGCCGGGGCGTTGGCGAGCGAGAGCACGGAGCTCTTGCTGGTCTCGGAGGTGCTGAGCTCGGCGTCCTCGCCAGCGCCGGGCGGAGATGCGGCGGCGGAGGTGGGGAGGGCGAAGGAGCAGTCGAGCGACGGGAGGCCGTCGATGGCGGCGGCGGCGGCGCGGATGAGCCACTCGATGGCCTTGCTGGGCTGGTCGACGCCGAGGCGGTCCTGGATGTCGTAGAACTGGATGGCCGTGGGCACGGAGAGGCGGACACGGCGGTCCTGCAGCCCCCGCGCCGTCACCACCTTGCTGTGCCGGTCCTTGCCGCCGGCCGTGGCGCGCGCCACCCGGCACACCCGCCACGCGGCCGCCGACCCCGACCCGCCGCCTTCGAGGGCGCCGCGCGGGTGCTTGCAGGCGGCGCGCTCCATGCCTGCTGCTAGTGCTACCTCCTCCATGCCGCGCTCATCCCCAGTTGCCGACGAGCGGCCGCCGTCCCTGCTCATTTGCCGGTGGAATTCAGAGAAAAAAGATCAGAACTTGCGCACCGATCTAGCATTGCAGCGAACAGAATGGTTCTTTTGGAAAGGGAATCGCACAAATCTGGTAAGGGGGCTGTGGATTTTAAGCAACAAATCAGATTGCAAAATTGTTGCTAAGAAGAGTTCAGAAAATGAAAATTCTCCTATTGGACTGAACTTGGTAAGCAATTCCAATTCCTATCCAATCAGTGAAAACTGAAAAGGCAGTAGCTTTTGAGAATGGAATCTACTGAAAGCAACAGGAATCTGGGTAAAAAAAATGGACACACACAGGGATGCTGTTCTTGAGTAAAAATTCACGGTGCCGGCCCTTTTCCAGCTGTTTAACTTTACAGCGACCACTGATTTACGTAGTTTGCAGCCGAGCCACACTCGCTGCCAGAAAAAAGCGAGCAAAAAGACGAAGATTCGGCTCCAATAAATATGCGAACACCTTATCGCCAAATCTGGTAAACTGAAGAGAGCCTTCGCAGAGTTGTTGGGCAAATTATGAAGGCCTTGACTGCAGTGACTGACAGCACTAGAACTTCTAACTACTCACTCTTGTTGTTTACACCGTACCGTACTAAGTACTGACTAATCAGCGGCGCCAAATCTGGAAGGGACAGTGGACAAAATCAGTGAGAATTTGCAGTCAAAACAGAGGCAAAAAAAATAAAAATAAAAAATGGTGACACTACTCGTCTTCACCAAGAAGAAGGAACTAGGAAGCATTCAGTGAGCCGAATAGTGGTAGCTGAATGTCCAAGGCAGGATATCCAAGAACTCAATGGATCGATCCCCTAGGCAGCAGGCAGGTTGCAGGAATCAAAATCGTTCGAATCTCGCTCGATCGGGAAATGCAGCATGAAGCAGGAGACGAAGACGAAGTGACGAACAAGATGCAAGTGAAATGAAATGAATGGAATCGGACGGAGGAGAGGCTTCTGCATGGTGGTTGAGGACCGGATCTCTAGCGAACGAAGAAAGAAAGGAATGGAAGCGGAGGAGAGGTAGGGGAAGCAATCTCACCTGAAGAAATTAAGCTCCGATCCGGAGCCTGAAGCCTGAAGGGGCCGGGGGGATCGATCGATTTGGCCAGCAAGGGGAGGGGAGCTAGCGCGCGTCCAAGACCTAGAAGGGACCTGCGCGCTGCAGCCGCTGGGCCTTCCTCCTCTCCTAGTCTCCTGCCTGGGCTTATCCGCCGGCCGGAGCAGCAGCACGCAGCCGGGACTGGGAGTGGGAGTGGGAGAGAGGGAGTGGAGTGGAGTACTAGTAGTGTATACTACTGTATAGAGAAGCAAATTTTGCAAAGCAGACCTCGGATCGGTGCTGTCATGCCTGTGAAGGCCGTGACGCCTGCACAGTAGCATGCAGGGGCTTGACTGCTAAACTCCCGCAGACGACTTACGACAGCGACAGCTTGGAATTCAATTTCCGCATATTTGGGCCTTAGCAGCCAAGTTCCTGGAACGTAGAGAACGAGGTACGGGAACGTGGTACGCGGTGCGAAATTTTCAAAAACTATGGAACGAAAGGGGTATACAGCTTTAGTATGTTCCTTCAACTAATGGAACACGTACTAAATCCAAATGGAACGTGTTCCCGGAACGTGACCATGGAACGAGGAACATGCTATAAATTAATTTGGTTGATATTACAAGTTAACACAAGTTTTCATCAAATTTAAATCTTAGACAATTCTGAAATAATTAGGGTACTAAAAATCATGTTTAAATGTTTGGAGTTCAACGTCCAGCTTGGTATTTTATTTCATTGTCATTTTTTTATTGGGCCGTCCATTAGTTATTAAACCCTAAAGCCCATTCCAAGATCCAAAGCTCTAGGTCCAGGCTCCAGGCCAAGCCAGTCGACAACAGCTCTAGACCACACTACAAAAAATGTGGGCTTCCATAACAAAATGAAACTGTCATGTATACTGTACAATTGGTCACAAATTGTATGGTATGACAAAATAATCGCCGTCATGAAGGTCGTCATATATCGACCGTCGCTAAATGCACCGTGTGACGATAATATGTTCAATCGTCATAAAATGTGTTACCTTTTGTGACGGTTAGTTGTGCCGTCATGTATGGTTGACATTTAATGACGGCTTATGTGTCATATATTATCTGTGTGAGCTCGTCACATAATACTCTCCGTGCTCATGGATCGATCATGTTCTGCTTTTTTTTGACACCGTGGTACCGTCATGTAAAATTTTGGAAATGTGTCTTGTTATGTGTGGTAGTGATAGGAACATATAGAGACGACTCTATGTCGTCATGAATTATTATTTCATTCAGTGAACGTGGCTGCACTATATGAATCAATAATCCAATGACCAATATAACAGATGCTTCCAAAGCATTCTCATCATAACTCATAAAACATACATATTTACGCTAAGTCATCATCCACAAACATTCCGGTTCCATGACACAAAGTTCAAACACAAAGATCCAACATACAAGTTCAACCAGTTCCATCACACAAGGTTCAAACATACACAGATGCAATTCGGACAACACATCACGAGTTCAAACAACACGCAGCAGGTTTGGTGTTCTCATCATCTAAAGAAACTGCATTCATACCTAACTCACCCTTTGTGAAGTTTCAACACATTTCATGAGAAGTGCATTTGTTTCTTCAAACTTGGTATGCATCCCCTTCACTTCTTCTTGGGTGCGGAGCAACAGATTCTGGTTTTCTCGCAAGTGCGCTTGGTTGGCTTCAAGTGAGGCTTCTTTGAACAAGAAGCCGTGCTTCCAAGTGTTCTGTTTCCTAGCGGCTTCCTCCCTTTCGGCTTGGAGTGTTGCCTCAAACCGAGCTTGCGGGCGTGCTTCGCGGTTGTCGATGTAGTATTCTTCGCCGAGCGAGACCAATGTTTGGAAGGAAGGTGGATGAGCGTGATCTGCTCAAGCTCAAGCATCGGCAACAATTTTGCGGGGAGAGACTGCTTCTCCTTCTTCTAGTTGCCTTTCCTTCTCTGCAACCATTTTTTTCCTACATATAGAATGAATAATTAGCAGGCCATACTAAAATGTTCAAGCAGGCATTTACTTCAGCTAAGAAAATGTATCCAATACTTTAGTCACTTACGTAAATATTATTTGCAAGTTCGGTCCGACCATGTCGCGGACTAGTCATCTGAGCACCAAAGAATTCAACAGGATCCGGCTCTATGCCATTGTACTTACTCCTCTCGCACCATGCATAAAATTTTATTACAATGATATACGTGAAGGTAAATAGAGTGGTACAAACATGTGATATAAGATTAGGCCAAAAATAGTTTTATCCCGTGAATCTGTAGATGGCAAAATATTTATGGACAATCAAGTATATTCCAGAATTTGTCTTCCAACAACAAATACAAACACTTTACCATAGTGCTAACTCGATACTCAAAAAGCACATGCTAATCACTACACTTGGAATGTGTCATCTTTGTTGCCACTTATAACAACTACATATTGAAAGCTAGCTGAACACCAATGTGCACATGCTTAGGATATTGATTACTTAGACTTCACAATAATAAGACAATGATGTCACACTTATTATAGAATTTCTAATTTCAGAGCAAGAAGTAATGGCACACAGTTCCATATATTTGGGGAGCATAGAAAGCAAGAGTTTCCATACCAGTCAGTATCGATGAGCAATATAGCACCTAGATCCAGTCCTTTGGTGAAGCTGCACCTTGCCTCGGTCGGTTTACTTTATTCTTAGCACTTTTTCTCCTTCACCACAAATGCAATGCAAAGGTTACATTCAGGTGGACAGATTGCATTGCATATGAACAAAACTAGATAATGTAGGCAAGCACCTGATTTTTTGGGTCACACCAGTACTCAACCAGATGGATCCATTCCTCTTCACTAAGTTTAGGTGGAGGTTCTTTGGCCAACAACTGTTCTCTTGTTAGTGATTCATCAAAGTACTTCCTTTTAAGATTATACCGCTGTTGCCTTACTCCCCTCTTAATGATATCAGTGCATGCATCTTGGCTTGGTCCATCATTCTTAACATCTACATCCAACCTGGATTGAAGCCACACAAACAAATTATTAGAAACAAATTTCAAGCAAAGTATGTATTGCATGAAATGGAAGACTGAAATAGATGTCTCACCGCCACTCTCTTAAGCACTTTTGATATTTCTGCCTTTCCCCGATCATTATCATAATCTTTCCAACATGTGTAGATAGGCGGGGTTGTCTCTTAGGGCAACACCACATTCTCGATGCCGGCTTTTTTTGCTTGAAGTGGGACATCAGGTCTTTTTTTTCCCCGCAGCCACCGGATAGGTAGCTTGCCTCCTCTACTAAGCGTCTTCTCTAAGCCATGGCCCATGGTCTTCTTACGGACATTCTTTGGGCGTCTTTGCATTGAACAATCATAAAAGAAATGTTTTATTATACTAGTAGCAATTGCAAATATATTTATGGAGATAGCAATGTTTGGATACACATATTCTCTACCTTGTTCGATTTCATGCTCTAGTGCTCCTTCGGTTGTCGACCATCTGAAGTAGCGACTTCAAATTGCTCATTTGCCTCATTCATGTCATTACTTTGCCTAGAGCTTTGTCCTCCCGGCGAAGTTGTCGGTAGGATTAGGAACAGTCTGCGTTGGCACTTTGTGTGGGAGTAGGTTTTGTGGATCGGGTAGAAGTTTGTGGGGTAGGAGTACGCATCGGGTTTGCACCGAGGAGGAAGACATGGCTGCGGTGTTCCTAGTGAATCTAGGCACCGTGGTTGCGGTTTACGTGGTTTGGCCGGTGCTTGAACTGATGTGGGCTTGCAACCGGCTAGTACCGAAAATGGCATTTTTAGGAGGGTTGGCTTTCAAATTGGTCCTAGTAGGCAAGCTTTGTCTTGGCCTAGGTGGCGGACGTCCTCGGTGGGCCTATTGTTTGCACCAGGCGAATACATGGCTGCAGTAGCCCTGGTGAATCTTGTTGGCGTGCGCGGTGGCTGCTGGTTGGCAACTGCCATTGCAGCCTCCTTTTGCTTCTTGTTTTGAGTGCGAGTCCTAGGTACCATCTGTCCTACCTGGCAAGACAATTGGAGAAACATGCAACTTATAAGTTAAAAAGGTGACAAGATAGCTTTCATAACCTGAAATGACCTAGTACTTAATCAAGCTGCTGGTTGGCCTAGTAATCCATCTCACCTCAGCATTGACCATAGTATTAAGGTCATCATCATCACTGTTAGATTTGTTATCAATGTCAGAGGATGGATCATATTCAATGTCGATTCGGGTTTGTCGAAACTAGGCTCTTCCCTTTGCCCTTTGTTATGTTTTTGTTCATAGCATCCCTAACGATGCATTGCTAACCTTTGGAATACCCAAAGACATAAAAACTTCCGGACCTCCTTAACGTTCTTGTCCTCTACTTTGCTCATAAAGTGTTTTTTCCATTTCCTCTTATAATTATTATGATGAAACAAAGAAGAAAGTCTAATAGTTAGTCAACAAATACAAAATAAGGCGGGTGTGCAAACTGGAGCATACAGTGTTTTATTTTGACAATATCATTTGATCAGTTCCTAGTTCTCCTATTAATTTGCACAATGATAATACAATGCATCTTTGTTTAAGCATGAAAATATGGTGTCTCGTAAATATGAGCGGGGAGAGAAACATTATAGCTTTCAAAGCATACATATTCCTAGATTTGGACTTCAGTAGCAAATCACCGATGGATGGACTGCAATAGCAAATTTTGCAATCTTTGCAAAGTAGCAAATCACCAATGAAACATTATCTAGAAAATGACAAACTTTCCAATGCTGCAGTAGCAAACTCATCTGTTTGGCTACTACTCTCGATATTTCTCGGATCAGCTGTTAGCTTGATTCACTCATAATTTGACACTTAGAAAACTACTACACGAGGCACCGACTAGAGCTAACCAGTGATTGGCGGACCTAACCAGTGATTGCCGAGCTAAGAACTTATTTATTTTAATGACATCATACTAATTGCACATTATCTAATATACGGTAAATGTAAAGATTAATTGAAAATGCTACTCTTCATTACAAGATACTAGCAGTCAACAACATCATAATATAATCTATCAACCCAACAAACAACAACTAAACTAGAGTCTAAAATCCAACTATTTGGCTGATGGAGTGACACAGGGTCTCTCCTATTGGGCCTTTGGCCTATGCTTGCGTCTCATCCCTCTCCCAAAATCGCGTTCGGAAGGCACGCCACCCGGCCGGACGCCGTTTCGCAACAACGACGACACTTCGCTCGTTGCTTGTCGGCATCAATGGATTGGGGACCGAGACTCGGGAGTCCGAGCTAGGGCCGGGCGGTGAAGTGAATGAAGGCAAATCACCCGTCCCGAGGAGCGGCCGGGGAAGACGAATGCTTTGGTGTGGGCGGATGGATGGGCGGCTCGGCCTCCGGTGTTGGCGTGGCGGACGGGGCCGCGGGCTCCGGTCTGCGTCGTTGGCGTGGCGGCGTCGGGATGGCTGGATCCGGCCTCCGATGTTGGCGTGGTGGTATGACACGGCTCCGTGGGCGTGGCGACTCCCGAGGGCGTGGCGGCTCCCGACGGCGGAGGGAGGTCTGTGGACCCCCGGCCGAGGCACCGGCGGCAAGTGAGGGACTTCGGGGCGCGGGAGGCGACGATGCCGGCCGTGGTGCCTCTGGATCCGGTCAGCGACGCTGGTGTTGGGATGCGATGGGGGCCTCCGGATCCCCGCGGAGGGATAACGGTGGGATGGGCGGCTCGGATCCGAGCAGCTTGGACAAGCGTGGTGGGCCGGGCCGGGCAAATGGCGGCGCTAGGTTTTTGGAGAAGGAGGAAGCCATGGTGTAGGGAGCGATAAGGAGGGGAGAGAGAGGCAGATAGCGGTGGCGGAGAGGATAAGGCATGAGCGTGGAATTTGTGCGGCCTGAGCGGGATTCTTGGTGGGTCCCATGTGTCGGTCACTGATTCAAGGCGGGAGAGCTGCGCGGCACTTCGCCGCCAAATTTTGGTCCGGCAAGTGGGCCCGTTATGTCGGTGGAAGAGCCTCTTTGTGCCCATTTTTGGTCCTGGCGTGGTGGGTCCGCAATGTCGATTGACTATACTAGTAGTATTACAATTGACATAGCTTTTGAGGTAATAAATATTGTTAATTGGAAAAAATGTTAGAAACAAAGTTTTGTAACACAATGAGATCTACCATTTTGATTTTGCTAAAATTTTCATTTGACTTTGTCTAGAAAGTTTGAAATTTGAATTTTTAAATATTTCAACTTGAATCAAAAAGTTTGGGGATACTAAGTAATTTCAAATGATCAAGTGATGAATACGAAAGTTGCTTGACTCATCAGTATCTTCAAGTGTTATTAAGGTCATTTGTTCATCCGAGAAAGTTTTGCAAAACTTGTTCACAAATTTTAGGAACCCCCCTTTAGTTCATGAAGTACAAGAGAGATTTCTAAAATTTGTGAATAAGTTTTCTTCAACTTTCTCAGATGAACCAATGACCTTAATAGCACTTGAAGATACCGATGAATCGAGCAACTTTCATATTCATGACTTTTTATATTTGGAATCATTATTAGTTACAAAATTCGACTTCTTGTAGTACTTAATTTTTAAATTTAAATTTTGATTGTGCAAAACCTATCAAAACTCATGCAGACTCACAATGAACTCAACTAATTGATAGATCATGATTTTAGAACAATTTAGGGAAAAAATTATCACATTTCGAGTCTGCATATGGGAGAAAAACTAGTTCTGATCTTTTTCAATGGATTAAAAAAGAAAAACGGTAGTTGCATACTTGAACTCATTTGGAGGGAGGCTAAGAACAATGTATGGCCCACATGTCATTGTAACGTTGGACCCACATGTCAATGGATTACCATCTTGGGTTCCCTTCTCGCCCACTCTGGCCACATCTCGGGGAGGGGAGTGCAGAGGCACTCTGGCCGGCCCCTGCAGCAGCTGCCTCGCCGGGCACCTGCGGTGCAGCAGCCACGCCGGCCACCCTGCAGCTGCTCCCTCACCTTGGCCGCCCTGCATCTGCTCCCTCACCTCAGCCTCCCAAGAGCTGCTCCCTCACATCGCCAGGCCGTCCAGCTGTTGCCTCGCCGGCCCTCTCACCTCCAACCGCATCCGCTCCCTCACCTCCAACGGCTAGCAGCTACAAGCTGCTGCTACCTTGGTAATCCCAAGCTCCCCTCTTGCTCCCTCACGGTTCACACACAAGCTTGGCCGGCCCCCCCGCAGACCCACCGCTTCTCGAGGCCATTGTACAAGGTGAGCTGAGTCAACTCTTTGCCTTCAGTTTAATTACAGTGTTCAAGCTTGATTTGTAATATTTGGGCACCTAATTTTATCCAGGCCAAGATGGATAGAAGCCGGATTTATAATAGCCTACCATTTAGTGAACCCTATATGAATGGTGTTGAGCAATTCATGGAACATGTCAGAAATAGATTTAGTGCAGATGAGAAAATCTTGTGCCCTTGTCGTCGATGCTTGAACCAAGTGGGAAAAAATCAAGATGAGGTAGAGGAGGATATCCACATCAATGGTATTTCTAGGTGCTATACAAGGTGGATTCACCATGGAGAGGGAGATAATGATCTTTGAAGAAGATGGTGGTACAATTTGTTGGTCTTGAAGATATGTCATGGGATGGAAATGATCAAGCTCCAAATGATGAAGGACAGGCTGAAGATGTCATAAATGATAGTGAACGAGGAGTTCAAGGCTTGATTCAAGATTTGTACACTGCAGCAAGTCATGGCTTTAGTGGTAATCTATATCAAGAAATTATGGAAGAGGCAAAGCGTGAACTATATCCAGGTTGCACCGAGGAGAGCAGGTTGACTTTTATTATTAAACTGCTGCATATAAAAGTGTACAATCGGATCACAAATTCTGGTTTCAATGCATTCCTTGAGTTGCTTTTGACATCCTTGAAGAATGTTTTCGGGCTCCCAAAGTCCTATAATGAACTTAAAGCTCTGCTCTGGAAACTTGGTTTTGGTTATGTTTCTATTCATGTGTGCAAGTATGATTGTGCCTTGTTCTAGAAGGACCATGAAAATGATGACCATTGCCCAGTATGTGGTGAATCAAGATGGAAAGTAAACAAGGAGGGCAGAAAGAAAATCCCTCACAAGGTCCTGCGTTACTTTCCAATAATTCCACGCCTTCAAAGGCTTTTTATAGCTAAACAGCGAGCACAGTATGCAAGATGGCACAAGGAGAAGAGGGTATGTTGATGGCTATTAATGACCAAATTTACCCGTCAACTAACTTCTGAAAGAGGCACATTGGCGATCACCAACATAGATTTAGGGTTTACACTAACGGAATTCCACGAGTTTTGGTGAATCCTTGTCTCTGCAGGTACACATCGGAAAAGCTATCAAAAAGGACCAACATGACAGATACAAGCACCTCAAATGATGAATTGGAATGCACCATTGTGAAGAGTTCGTCGAGACGATCGAAACGGACATATCATTTGCCTTTTTCGGAGTTCCGGATGATCAGATATGAATTTCACCGCGAGGGCTACACTAGAAGACTCCAGAAGCGCGAGAAGACACCACGGCAAAGCGGACCGCGAACGGGCCCGGAGTGGGACCGGCCGGTCCCACCCCTGACCGGTCGGTGCGCTCACGAGAGGGGCCAATCAGGCCCGGCTGGCCCACATGCTCCACCGCCTTAGGGTTTCAATCTCAGCCGTCCGCCAAAGTCGGTTTGATCCAAGGGCTCACGTTCATCCCACCAGGCTATAAAAGAAGGGCAGAACCCCCCCAGGGCAACACTCATTCATTTGCAATTCTCTCAAACCCTAATTGAGAGGTGTCCCTCGAATGGATAACCTCTCTGGGGCTAGAGATCAAGAGAAGATTAGTCCTCTCTAGGATCTAGTCTTTAGATAATAGTGAGATGGAGAGTGAGGGAAGAGTTAGGAGGAGGTGCCCTGCCGGTGCCCTCTCTACGGCTTGTACCTTGGCGGGATCAAGCTCTACTTGAGCTTGCTCTGGGATGTCTCGGTGATCAACTTCTAATGCGAGTAAGTTCTATGCCTTTATTGTTTATCTGGATCACGACTCTCTTTGAGTGCTTTAATCTCTTCCTAGGGGGAGTAGAGTATTATCGTAGGTGTAAGCATGGTGCTTAGGCTTAGGATAATCGTGGATGCACCCCTATATTCGGATTTGGTGGTAGCTCGCGGAGGTGACTTATAGCTTGTTGAATCCTATGTATCCCACTATCCCGTTTGTAGGCCAAGTAGGGACTTGGTTGCTAAGGAGATCTACATCCTATGTCGGTGTCTCTCCTTATATAATGTCCCCAGTTAGCAATATAAGACATAGACTTGCCCAAGTTAGAAGAAGTGAACTATAGTTATCCTCTCTACTCTCCTATTATCATCAACATTAATTGCTGCTCTCAACCACATTAATTGTCGCCCTAGTTCTACCTTAGTTCTACCCTAATCTAGTCTCTACCTTCACCTTATTGCTACCCCTAGTTAAGTTAGACCGTAGTTGATCTCACACATTTCTCGATTGGAACGAAACCACGGAATACTACGGGATAAAGCTACAACGGTATCCGTGCGGCTGCGGATCATTCGGTGGGCGTTAATGGATATCAATACGCTTTTTGGCACCGTTCTTTGGGGATAGGGATTTATCTCTATTTTTGGTAGCGATGTTAAGAAGTGTCAACAGGTATCGGTTCAAAATGAACTCGAGACATCCCGCCGACGGGAAGCTTGGAAAGATTTTGATGATAGTTTCAAATTATTTGCGGACGATCCCGTAGTTTGAGATTAGGCATTGCTCTTGATGGATTTAACCCATTTGGTCGATGACTAATTCTTATAGCATCGGCGGTTGTAGTGGTTCCATACAATTTTCCACCATGGATGTGTATGGACCAATCTAATTATATGCTAGCTTTAATTATTCCAGGCAAAAAATCACCAGGCAAAGATTTTCATGTTTTCATGCAACCTTTGATAGCAGACATGCTTACCCTTTGGAATTGTGCCTCTACTTATGATGCATATGAAGGCAAAGAGTTCACATTGCGTGCAGCGATTTTATGGGGAATCAATGACTACCCCGCATTAGGTACCATGTTAGGGAGAAGCACTAAGGGTTACTTTGCTTGTGTGCCTTTGTGATGAGAATCCATGCTCCGAAAAGTGTTTGACAAACAAAATTGGGTTCATAGGGCATAGGCGGTACCTCGACCTCGATCATCCATGGAGGAAAAATAGATCTTTTGATGGCCACCATGAAAATAGAGAGCAGCCAAGGAAATTTACTTCAGATGAGGTTATGGCAAGGTTGGATGCAGTTTCTTATGTTCCAGGCAAGAATCCCAATATGAAGAAATCAAGAAAGCGACGCCGTAATGGAGAACCAAGTATGGCATCTCAAAGTTAGCTTCTATGATTTGCCATACGTGTCAAAACTGAAGCTACAATACAACCTCGGATGTTATGCACATTGAGAAAAACATTTGTGACAATATTTTGTCAACTCTTCTTAATATTCCAAAGAAGACAAAAGACACACCTTTGCTAGAATAGATTTGGAAGCAAGAGGTATAAGAAAAGAGCTTCATTTGCGGGAAGATGGTAGTACATCGACAAAGCCCAAAGTTTGTTATGTTCTTACGCCGGATGCAAAGAAGAAGTTCTTGTAGTTTGTTAGCAATGTTAAATTTCAGATGGGTATGCCTCTAATATATCAAGATGTGTCAATTTAGAGGGAGGAACAATGCAAGGGCTCAAAACACATGACTGTCACATACTATTGCAACAGTATTTTACCCGCTGGACTTCACGATTTGGTGCGCAAAGATGTATATGAAGTAATAGCTGAATTGGGTAGGTTTTTTTAGACAACTTTGCTCAAAAACTCTAAAGGTTGATGCACTACAGCAAATGAAGAAAGATATTGTAATTATCCTTTGCAAACTTGAGAAAATTTACCCCCCTGCATTCTTCGATGTTATGGTTCACCTAGCAGTACACTTACCTGATGAGGCACTCCTTAGGGGACCAGTTCAATATGGATGGATGTATCCCATTGAGCGAAGATTGGGCACCATGAAGCGTTTCATCCGCAATAAAGCAAGACCTGAAGGATCTATTGCATAGGCATACACTGCCTATGAGTGTATGACCCAGTGCTCCACATATTTCAAGGACATTATTACTAGGTTCAGTAGGCCTGAAAGAAACTTAGATGGAGAAGAGAACATGTCAGCAAATGGTGGTTACTTTTTTTTTGTCACGGTTTTAACCTACTGGGTGCTTCAAAACTTCATTATGAAGACAAAGACTTCAACTCGATGGTTTGGTTTGTTCTAAATAACTGCGAGGAGGTTGATGAATACAAAGAGTGAGTAATTCTTATCATTTCATTGCAGCCAACTATATTCAACATTTGTGTCTGAATTATTAACTTGTCACAATAAAGTGCTTAACTTGTTCCTATTTGCAGCATGTATAGAGAACAATTACAACATCAACAGGTCAACGATATTGAAAAAATGATGTCCACACAATTTGCTACATGGTTCGAGAAACATGTGTGTGTAGCTTTTTAACATATGACTCAAAAATTTACCCTACAAAACATTTTTAAACTCGCTAAGTGTGTATGTTTTCAACATGCAGATTACTAGCTTGAAATATGAAGGCACAACAGATGTTGATGAGGACTTGTACTCACTCGCATGTCGGTCGGATAAGCGTGTGCGCTCATACACAGCCTGTATAATCAATGGGGTACGGTACCACACCAAGGCTCTTGAGGAACATAGGAAGACACAGAACTCCACCATCAAAACTGTAGGTACCCACAATGATACCATTATTGATTTTTATGGGACAATCACAGACATTATTGAGTTGAGAGACAACAAGAACAGCAAAGGAGATAGATCTGTTATCTTATTACGGTGTGAATGGTACAACCTTGAGGGAAGGACATACCAGATAAAAGATGATGGTTACTTCAAGAGCATTAACATCCAAGGCCGATGGTACAAGAATGATCCTTTCATTCTAGCAACAGAAGCTTCACAAGTGTTTTTCTTAGAAGATACAAAGCTAGGTCCATGTTGGCGAGTTCTACAAGAGTTTGGCCACCGACATATATTTGATGTTGAAGAGTCCGACCCAAACCAACCAATCCATGAACAAGTACAGATGAGATGTCAGGAAGCATACCAAGAGGACCATGTTTCGTTGGGAGATGGTCTAGTGGGAGACATTTATCCTGAAATGGATTTGTTGCACATGGAAAATCAACCTAGCAGCCCTATCAGCACAGACCTTGTCCAAAGCATCCGTGGGCACGAACAAACACCTCAAGATCATGAAACAGAAGGTGATGATGAAGAGGAAGATGAAATCTTTCTTGAGTACCATAGTCCAAATGAGGACAATACATCAGATGAAGACAGTGATGATGACTAACCTTTGCATTTCTAGACATTTCTGAACTATGACCTTTGCTGTTATGGATTTTGTTGTATTTGAATTATGCTACTTCTTTTGTATCTGAATTATGAAATTATGTTTTCAGTGGATTCTTGATGTATGGTGCAAGTTACAGTGCCTAGCTTTCATTCACATGATGCAAGTTGTAGTGCCTAGATTTCTGTGGTTTAATACCCATATTTCTTTGTTTTCATGACACATGATTCTATCATCAAATACCTTAACTGTCATCAAATGTAAATAATCTGTCATAAAATGTATAAATTCGGAAGTTACATCTATCTTTGCCAAAATTTCAGCCCACAAGTTTGCCTTGAATGCACCATTCTATTTCTAGGTTGCCCGAATGTAAGTCTATCCAATATTGCCACATAATGTTTCACCTATGAATACAAAGCATTTGCTTGGAAAAAGAACCACATTGCATTGCTTGAAAAAGCACCAAATTGTTCATACATTACAACAACCAAACTACACTGCAACCATAACCTACAAAGACTAAAATACATTATGGAGTGACCTGCTACTTCAGTCTGCCTACAACGTACATGAGCACACAACCAAGACCAACTGCTAAAACAAACATCAAAAGGTTGAACTTCCATATCAGATCTTCCAACTTGGCCTCAATCTTTGCCTTCTTCTGTTCACCATCCTCCATATTCATGACCATTCTCCCAGCATGATGCATCCTGCTACCTTTTGACTTCATCACCAATGTCCACCGCCTGGGGAATTTTTGGATTTTGACAATGCCAAGCTCCTCCGGCTTATCCAAATACTGCCTTTGGAATTTATAGAACCCACAAAGCTTAGGAAACTACAACAATGAAAAAATAATTCTATTAACGCTAGCTGGATGCATAGGGATGAAGAACTTTTCAACTAAAATCATAAAAGTGGATGCTCACCGAGTTCCGCGGACATTTGAAGTACACACGCAGATAGTTGTCGGTCGTTTCCTTCCCTGACCTCCTCTCTATCACCCTCGCCATCCCGTAGTCAGGGCACAGTATCAAGGGGAGCCCAGTCTCCTTACCAAGGGGATATGGCTCCAGTTTCCACCTTGAGCTTGGCTCTGCATAGTGGTCCACCATCCTCGACGCTCCACTACCCCTCGATTGACTTGCCGAGCTTCCCCACTTGGACATGGCGCCGTCGTCGCCAGAGTAGTCAGAGCAATCGCCTAGAGCGGAGGAGAACGGGGAACAAGGGGTGGGGATTGGAGACTGCCTACCAACCTAATGCAATTGTGCTCACCGGGGATCCACACTCGCCGGCCGAGCTAGCGGCGGATCCAGTGCTACCAACCCCACTATGCCACACCGTCAGGTAGGGAGATGGGGTGCTAGCTCCGCCCAGAGGTAGCACGACGGCGGCCGTGCTCCGCCCAAAACCCCCGCTCACCCAGAGGCCGCCCACCCAACGCCCGAGCCCACTCGCCGCGGCCCGGCCGGCCTCGGTTGGGTCGAGAGATGGGAAAAATGAAATTGGTCAACAGAAGGAGGTGGGGTCCACTGCGCGCAGGTGTATTTTGATGGTAGGGGCAGCAGTTTTTTGAAATAACATAAGGTGACGCCGCTCAAAAGTCACATAAAGCCTAGCCCTGGGGTCATAAAAACGTAGGCTTCAATTGGCTACGGGCGCCAGGCAATTTATGACGAAAGTTGCTACCTTTATGTGACACAAATTATAATGTCGTCACAAATATGTCTGGCTCCCATAGATTTATGACGACACAAAATTTATCGTCATATTATGGTACATTACATGACAAAACCGTGCCCTGTCATGAAGGATTTGGTCATAAAAAGAAGGATTTCTTGTAGTGAAGCCACCGGTACGTGTTCCATCCTGTTTTGGGACGGCGTCCCATTGTGTTCCCGTACCGTGTTTTGGAAAGAAGTTCCCGGTACGCGGAACGTTCCCCGGCTGCTAAGATTTGGGCGGTAGAATACTCCTACGTAGTGGCTCCCCCCTCTTGCCGAAAGGAGGTAACGAGTTTTTTAAAAAAATCCTTACATGTTCGGCGCACACAAAAAACCATCAAAAGGAAAAAGCAACAGAAATATACATATATGATCGGTAAAAAAAACCTTAGCTAAGAAGATTAGATATGTTTATCATCGTTCCACTGATGAGTCAGAGTCCGATTGATAGCGAAACATTTCAAGCAAGCAACGATAAAAACCTAGGCGAAGATGGAGGCCATCCTCCACTATTTGGCCAACGATAAACGACCTAAGAAGAGGAAAGCCCTAGATTTAATTGGCGCAATAGCCTCACATGTGCACTCAATATCAAAGCAGGTTTTCAATAACTTCAATAATGTCAAATGTATCATACAAGGTTCTGAACTTTCGATGCCCTCGTTGAATGATGTTCTTCCTATACGATACTATAATTATGGCTGAGTATTATGCATATCAATCTGAGCAACATTGTCCAGGGGGTTTAATAGTTACCTCCATGTCCTTTGGCCTGTTTTCCAAAACTTTTAGCTAGCTCTGATCTTGAAAAACAGCTAGACAAAAACATTGCATAGAAACTTTGGTTCCCTACCTTCTTCCATCGTGCTATGAGCTTCTTGTGCCGCTTCCCATGAATCACTTGCTTGGCAGTCTGGAGGTTAATAAGCCAGTTTCACCTTCCATGAAGGAAGCTTTCATCACCTTTTTTTTTTTCCTTTTTATCTCTATTTTTTTACTTGTAATAGTGTTAGTTCTCGTTATTCTTCAATGTTTGTTAACGATTCCTATTGTGAATGGATACCATCTTATACAAAATTGATACAGCCCCAACCCTAGCATAATTAAATACCATTTTGTTGCCTTCTTGCAATCTTGTTCTTCCCTTTGTGTTTTTGTTGCCATTTCAGCAACCAAACAAATTGTAATATTTTGCCTTGTGCTTGAATGCGAATAAACAGTAAATGTTTTGCCGACACACTGATAGTTCATGTTGATGGTGTTCATTGTTCTAAAATAATAAAAGAAAGTGAAGTTTAATATGATCATATTTTCTTATTTAAAATATATAATATCATATATGCCGGATGGGAGCATTTTTATTTAATGGAATAAAATTCTAATAGAGTTGAACAAAATTTCATAATATGATACATTTTAATATCATTTTAATAATTTTTATTGAAATAACAATATATATTCCTAAAATATTTTAAAGTTAAGATACAACATTTTTTTAGTCGACCTGTAACAATTTTCTTGCAAAGTTGGTGCATGATCATTCTTTTATTGAGCCAGTCACGTGTACGGTGAATATTTTATGTTCTACAAAGTTAACTTATGCAGCTGTTATAAAAAAATGTTGAAAGAAACAAATATAATCACATATATTGCAAGGAAAGGAGAAAGAAGAATGGAAAATAAAGAACGGGCTCATTCTTTCAAACGAGCTGGGCTCCACCTAATCGTAGGCCCGTTTCTCTATATGGGCTGGGCTGGTCGTTGTCCTCGACAAATCTCCTCTTCACCTCCTCCCCTTCGCACGGAGGCTTTTCTGGCGGCGGCGGCGGCGGCGGCTGGGCAAGCGACGCCGGCGACGAGCAGCACCTGGTACGCCCTTCCCTTCCCTTGCCCAATCTCCCCTTTTGTTGTGCCAAACCGAGCACCCAAAACCCTACCGTGCCGCCACTTCCCCTCTTCCCCTCCTACGCAAGCGCCGCGCCGCCCCTCACCGTGCTGCTGCTTCCCCTCCTCTTCTCCTGGAGCTCGAGGGCTGCGGTCAACTTCAGCTGGCGTTCGGCTTCCTCGACAGCGGCTGGCGGCACCTGTGCAAGCGAGAACAGTTGGAGCTCCCGCCAATAACCTCAGGCTGTGGAGGCACGGGTTTCCCCTTTCTCTGAGGGGTCGGGTGGGGATCCGCTGTAGCAAGCTTTTCCCCGCAAACGACAGTTTTTTCTCGTTGGGGTTGATAATGGGCAACTGGTGTAGATGCCTTAAGCTGTTTGTATCCGGATCTGACGCAATTACATGCATATGTATTATGCTCAAGTTCGCCTCTGATTGCTGTGCACGCCCTTTTCGTTTGCAGGAAAGCTCAGGCGAAGAGCAGGGTAAGAGGAAATGGCAGCATTCCTGAGGTCAAAATGTCCATCAGGTATCAGTCTGAAGGCCCTCAGACTCTGAGCTTTTGATTTCATAATGAGGACATTCGCATAGCATCTTGATTCAGATAACAGAATTGATCCAGTTTATATGAGCATAGATTTAAGTAACAGGCTTCAAACGATCCACCTTCAAATTTTGCCAATGTTTTGTGTTTGCCTAGTAACCAACTAGGTTACATTACATAGGCATGGTCAGTGGTTAATTACAATCAGAACCTGTTGTTTAAATGCTTACGAAATTCGAATCATGATTCTATGTAGGCACAACCAATGCATAGCCCATAAGCCCATGAGAAATTGTCTGCACCTTACTAAAGCTTATGCTTTCAATAGCTATCTGTGAGGAACTCAGGATGTTGTTCTAATTCAAAGTTTTGAATGCTTCTTGATTTATATAGTTGGACGTACTTTGATGGGAAGCCTTGGAAATAGTTTGTTTGGAGCCGCCAACTCTTCTGTTGAGGCAATAACAAGGCCTTCTCATTGTGATGCTATCAGTCAGGTAAGCTGTTCTTTCTGTGCAGAAACATTATTATGTTGGCATTAAACGTGTATACTTACTGTTTTGAATAAGCTGCTGGTAAGAAAATAAATGTTTTCAAAGCCTTATGATAGCTACACTGATATTCTCAATGTGATTATTGAACAATTTCATGTCTTCCATTTTTCCCATGATATACATCATCCAGCATGTCATTGACCTTGCTTATACAACTGGGATATTTGAAAAACTTTTAGTTATACCTGATCCTTTTTAGAGTAGCCTTGATGTGTTATTACCAGCCAATACAATAATATTACAACTAGATCTAATACAATAAGATTACGACTAGATCATGACACACTGAATTCCAATCACAAACTGTATTTTGTTACAAGGCACTGTTGTAGACACTCTTCATGAGCATGTTTTGTTGGTTATTTGATGAAAACTAGCTAACATTCAGGAGTTCCTCGAAAAAAAACTGTGGTTTGAAGCTAAAAAGATACATTTTGGAATATAACTTTCTCTTGCTTGTATATCTTATCCTGGCTGTTTTCGAAGAAGAAAAATAAAATATATACTGACCTCAGACATATCGCACAACTGTTGGTCAGAAAATCATTTTACTCTGTCTTTCAATCCATATCCATATATGGTAACTTGCACTGACATTCTAATTTTGAGTAATTAAGATTGTCATTTCCCCAATGCCCATGACTTACTTGACTACATTTAGTTGCTTCATATAGCAAAATGCTTCAACAGCTTTGGTAGTATGTGAGCCCTTTTCTGGTTCCTGAGTTTGCAATTTTCAACACTTGTGATCAGTAAGGTAGGTAGATAGGTGCTGGAATATTAACTTTGTCTTGAATTGATCACAAATTTCAGCGTGGATTCCAAGGGAAAAAATGATAACATATGTTCTTACCCCATTTTCAGCAAATCAGAACATTCATCCAGATGAGGACCAACCTGAAGGTTGTGGATAACTCGGGGGCCAAGCGGGTTATGTGCATACAGTCCTTGAGGGGGAAGAAAGGAGCAAGGCTTGGGGACACGATCATCGGATCTGTGAAGGAGGCCCAGCCTCGTGGCAAGGTCAAGAAAGGAGACGTCGTCTATGGAGTGGTTGTCCGCGCTGCCATGAAGAAAGGACGCAGCGACGGCAGCGAGGTCCAGTTTGACGACAACGCGATAGTCCTCGTGAACAACAAAGGCGAGCTGATCGGCACCCGCGTCTTCGGTCCCGTGCCCCATGAGCTGAGAAAGAAGAAGCACCTCAAGATTCTGGCGCTGGCTGAGCACATCGTCTGAGGTGTTGTCCTGGTTCTTAGGTATCTGCCTGTTAGTTCTGCAGAGCAAAATATTTCTGGGAATGTTTTCGGTCTCTGTTTGAATAATGCATTCTGAAATGATAGCATGAACCATTTCAACTGCGTTTGAGTCCTGGCAAAGTTCATGTTCTGGACTTAGCATTTGACGATTGACCTTAACAGTATTGCCCATTTGGATGGCCTACACGTACCATGATTAATTCTGGAGTTTCATTTTTGCTACAAGCTGATTTCACACGCATGCAGATATTCTCAAGATAACTATAAACTATTACTCAAGTCACTATTAATTAGCCGCTAATGGATGTAAACAGGCTTTAGTGACCTTACAAATGAAACAGGCTTTGCACTGCACATAAGCTGTGGTGTATGTATTGGTCTTGCACTCTTGCTGTTGATCCTGATGTGAGGGCATGCAGTGCTATATCTGGCTTGGTCAGAGTTGGGACAAGCGTCCTAAAATGAAGCTGAACCAGCGAGAGAGATGCATGCTCTCACTGCACTGATGCCTGATGGTAACGCCGATGCATTCGGCGCCTTGTTTTTCTCCTCGTCCCAAGCTACACCTGACCCAAAAAAACCTGAGACACAAGAAAGAATCGCATTTCCCGAAGGAAAGGAGGTGGTGGTCTGTCGTTGCGACGATTATGGAGGCAGCCGACGCGTCGCCGCTGGAGGTCTCGCCACGGGCGGGGAGCTGGCGCCGGTCGACGTCGAGGCCGTGGAGCCGGAGCAGCAGCATCGGCCGTCACGGCAGCAGCAGCAGCGGTGGCAGCAGCAGCTTCGAGTACACGAGCCTCCGCGACGTGCTGGAGGAGGAGGAGCTGCAGTGCGCCGTGGCCGGCGGCGAGTGCGGGGCCGGCGGCGGCGGCGGCGGCGGCGGCGGGGCCGGCGAGCACCACCACCACCACCACCACCCGCACCACCAGCAGCAGTCGTGGCGCTGGGGCAGCAGCTGGGGCGAGTACTCGTGCCACGACATCCACGACTTCGACGCGTCCAACATCGGCATCCGGAACCAGCTGCTGAAGCACGCCGCGTCGGCGTACCTGCAGTCGGCCGTGGTCGTGGCGGCGGGGCGCGACGACCAGGGGGGTGCTGCCTCGCCCGCCTCTGGCGCCGCGCCGGCTGCGCCGGCGCGCGGCGAGGCCGGGCCGGCCGCGGACGCGTGCTCATGCGCGCGTGCTCGTGGCAGGGATGCGTCGACGACCCCGCCGCGGCCGTCGCGAGCTGCGCGCGCCGCCTCGCCGCGTTCGTCGCCGACCGCGTCAGTGCCATCTGGGCGTGGTAGCAGCTTTGGCACGCAGTGCCATCGTTTGTGGAACGAATTCCTTGCCGAGTTTGTTGAGACTCCAAAATCACCAGTACTCCGTATATGTGTGGTGTGGTCGATCCAGCGAGCGATCGTTTTTTGCATCCTCGTCTCTCTTAGCGCGTAAAATGGCAGTATGATCTTTTATTACACCATGAAATGCGATCAGATGAGAGATTATTTTGGGTGCTGTTGGAGAGGAGAGAGAACCATGGCAATTGGCAATCGGCCGCGGATCATCCCCAAATGGCATAATAGATGCATCAGCATGTTATTTCCTTTATATATGTCATCAGGGTTATTCGTCCAAAATGTAATGTTGATGCGCATGACATTCTCAAAGCAAATCAGTGGCGTTCTGAAGATTTGACCAAAAGAAGTTACATATTTGATCATCCTCTTGGGTTGATTGCACATTATTATATAATAGAAAGAAGAATCTTCAACTTATTTGTTGCCCACATATATAATATGATTTTCGTTTCTTATCTTGGGGGATTTTGAATATTATTTTTCTCTCATAGTAAATCAGTCAGTTTGTCTTATCAGCTGGCTTATATGACAAGCCGAACACACTGATTCTATTGTGCACTCTCACAATCGATGAAGTGATTCCCATTTTTTTCGATTCAATAGCTTTGATTAATCATGGAACAGGGAGATTACAATCAAGAACCCAGGGTGGTGCTGATTGCCACTCACCCACGCTAACATATGAGCTACTTGATTACAAGTTTCTATTAGTATACACCAAAGAGAATGCAATAAAAAAAGCATTGTGCAACCATTTGACCATTTTTTGTGTGAAATTCCTTTATTCTAAATGAGACCATGAAGCTACTCCAAGTAGGTGGAATTGATATGGTAACAGGGAACCAAGCCTCGATTCTCCGTAGGTAATTTTCCTGTTAGGGGTGGAGGGACCGCAACCACACCCTCCTCGCCATGACATTGTGCGATGTCGATGTCCTATTCCCTTTCTCGAGGAGGCACCACTCCTAGGTAGCCTTATAGTGTTATCCATGTGACACCTGACGAGATCCAAAGTCACCACACTCAATCTCTTTGCAACCCATACTGTGCTGCCGATTTAACCATGGATTTTTTTTTCCAGACCACTGAGCCCCAAGGGTGAAGAGGGAAGGTGAGAGCTAATTAAAACCCATCTCTTCATCTCCTGGTGCTATCTCTAAACTCTAGTGGCCTAGCTCTAGTCTTTCCTCTCGTTTGATCTTGTGTCTTCAATTCTATGGATGTGCAACATCTGCTTCAATCAGAGTGGAGCAGTTGATTCCCCGTTCTTTGTAATTTCAAGGGGATAGGAGCATGTTGGGTGCAAAATCTTCGCTTGGACCAGATATGAGGAGAAAATATTCCCCATGATTATTCATGGGACCAGTAGGAAGAAATTTTTTTTTGTCCTACTAAGACGGAGATTGCGAGACAACCCTCGAATTCAGAATTTTTGTTACCTGTTATCATCTCTAGACTGAACAGAATTACGGTAAAAGATCTCTTAGGTCTCAGATCCTCCGAGAATTTTAAGAATCCTGAAAGAAAAAAAAACACCCCACAATCATATATATTTTTATTTAAATGGGCTAGAATTTATAGGAATTTTATCTAACAGAATTTTAGAATCACGAAATTCAAGAAGACAGATCCAAACGTCACGTTATTTATTATCTTTCCTTCCACTACAAACTGCAAGGCCGCCGCAACGCAAAGGGGCTCGATCCGGTTTGGGTGGAGCCGCCAGCTCGCCCGCCCGCCCAGAGTGGTTTGAAACGAGGCCGGACTCGATCGATCACTCGATGCTGGTGGGACACCCGCGGACATACACGTAGCAGTGTTTGTTCGTACTCGTACCCTTCCGTTGTGTGTGAGTGCGTGCGATTCTGCCTGTACGGGGGACTCCGACACTCCGTATGCTTGGTCCGGCCACCTAGGATACCTACCAACCGCAAGCCTACATGAGCACGTAAATATAAAAAAAATAAATAATATCCCCAATCTTATGCTTTACCTAAATACCTACCAACCGCAAGCCTACATGAGCACGTGCGGGGCCCGCCGCGCCAAGACAAAAGAAAAAAAAAATCCTCTTTTCATTCCAGCCCCAGCGTCGCCGCCGCCGCCAGCGACAAGGCGCTGACACTGGGCCCATCCACGATCCCCGGACCGGAAAGGGGCCCACCCGTCATCCCCGCCTCGCACGCGTCGCGCGTTTCGAATCCGTTCGAAATTTCTCCCCCGGCCCCCCCGGGTAACGGTCGCCTCCTCCTCCTCCTCCTCCGCCGGCCTCGTCGGCTCGTCGCTTTCCTTCCGCTCTCGCCCGCCCAGCCGCTCGATTCAAGGGGGCAATCCGCGACCCCTCTGCTACTCTACAGTCCTCTTCTCCGCCTCCCCCCTTCCTTCCTTTCCTCACCGCCCGCGCCGCCGCCACGCGAGCGACGTGATCGGTACAGTCCGTCCGTCCCTCCGTCCTCGCCGAACGGATTTGGGTAGGTGGCGTGAGATGGAGGATGAGGGGAGCGGCGGCCGGAGCCCGGGACCGGGCGGGGACCGCGCCAAGCCCGTCGCACTGTTCTCGTCGCCGCGAAGGGTGGCGAAGACGGTGCGGATGTCCGAGGCCCGCGACTTCATCATCCCCTACGCCGCCGAGGGTACGCGCCCATCATCCGCCCACCGCTCCTCTGTCTCTCCCTCTCGGCAGATCTCGATCGGGGGCGCTCTCGATTTCTCATCTCTGTTTTTGTTTCTCGCTGCGGTGGCCACCAGAGGGTTCGCCGGTGGGCTCGTCGGGCTCCGCGGGAGCGGCCCCGGCGCATGGACCCGACACCGGCGGCGACGGCTCGTCGTCGCTGCCCGGCGGCGTCCCATGCGAGGGCGCGCTGCAGGATACGCCGGACTACATCCGGAGAGGCGCCGCGCGGCACAGGGTCGCGCCGCTCGAGCTCTTCTCCGCCCCAGTCTCGCCGCCACCGCCCAACGCGGGACTTGGTGTCCCCACTGATCGGGTGGCTTCTGATGAGGAATCCCATACCACGGAGGGTGAGGCCCTGGACGGTCTGCAGGCGGAGGAGATTGGAGAGGTTGTCCACACATTACCGGAAATTTCAAGAAATTGAATGAGGTGGCAGCTGCTCACAGTGTGACTAAATGAAATTTCCGTGTTCATTGCAGGATACATCCGATTGCTGTGGTGTGTTGAAACAGAACTACGGTGTGCTTCTGCGGGAGAAGGAAGAATGCAGGCGGCTGCTAGAGGACCTGATGAGGGAGAACGAGCTCAAGACCAGGGAATGCCGTGAAGCACAGGAGTCGCTCCATGATCTGCAGATGGAGCTGATGAGAAAGTCCATGCACGTTGGCTCACTAGGTATAGGATTGTGACAAGATACCCAGTTACTACACACTTTAGGTTGTGGAAAATTTGACTGCCACTGGCTTGTATGGTTTGTTCGATTCTGAATTTGATAGTCCTGTAACTAAGCGCACACGTTCAGTTCACTGGGTTTGTCACAATCACACACTTTAGATTGTGGAAAATTTGATCACTGCCTTATGTAGTGGTTCAGTTCAGAATTCCTTGGCTCTTGTCGTATCTAAGCACACATGTTCAGTTCACTAAATTTGTCATCAAACAATGTCGTGCATGCTTAGGCTTCCTTGTTTCTATCAGAAGCGGTTTTTTAATACAATTTTCGTTGTTCATGCAGCCTCTGCAGTTGAAGGGCAGGTGAAGGAGAAGAGTCGTTTGTGTCAATTACTGAAAGAATTGGGCGAAAAATTTATGGTATTTGGCTCAAAAAACATTTTTTACACTTGCTTTGAATTTCCTTTGAACTTTATGTCATATAAGAGGTCTTATATAACTTTATGCCATACATGGTCTGATATTAACTGTAATCATATGAAGGTACTGAAGTCAGAGCACCAGAATCTAAGACAAGAATCCCTAGAGTACAGAAAATGTGTGTTGGATGCTTCACAAATATCTGCAACAATTCAGAAATATGGTATGGCTGTGATGGTTAAACCTTGAAATATCTACCATATTCAATGTTCTTGACTGTATTTACTCCCTATAATAAATGAGTAAAAATATGATATGGTCATTTGAACAGTGAATCAATATGTAACTTTGGAATGTGAGTTTAAAGATCTCAAAGAAAAATTCAATGAGGAGGCAAAGAAGCGTAAAGACTTATACAACAAGCTTATAGATCTAAAAGGTTTGTAGTTTTATTTTATTTTCATTTTGGACATTTTTATTGCAGATGTAATGATGACAAAGCTAATAATGATTTTCATGTTGCTTAGGTAATATACGAGTTTTTTGTCGGTGCCGGCCACTTAATGCAGAAGAAATAGCAGAAGGAGCTTTGTCAGCTATTGATTTTGACTCTGAAAAAGATGGAGAACTTATTGTTAAGGGTCATGTATCTTCCAAAAAAGTATACAAATTTGATTCTGTTTTTAGCCCTGATGAAGACCAAGGTAACTCATTAAACAAATGTATTCACTAACCTTGTATTGCATTAATGGTCATGTTTTCTATTGACATGTTTTTTCATGCTTTTAACAATATTTTTTTATTCAATTTATATATACAGAAAAGGTTTTTGAGAGAACCGCGCCATATGCTATTTCGGTATTGGATGGATTTAATGTTTGCATATTTGCTTATGGGCAAACCGGTACTGGTAAAACATTTACCATGGAAGGGATTGAAGGCGCCCGTGGTGTCAACTACCGAACTCTAGAAGAACTCTTTCGAATAATCAAAGAAAGAGAGGGCACATTCCAATATGAGATCACTGTCAGTGTTTTGGAGGTGTACAATGAGCAGATTCATGATTTATTACTCACAGGATCTCAACCGGGCACAACAACAAAAAGGTACTATTCAACTCATTAGCTATATTATTGTATTATTAATCTAAATGCCGTTATGGTATTTACTTTTTTTTTTGCAGACTGGAAGTAAGACAAGTTGCAGAAGGGGTTCACCATGTACCAGGACTTGTTGAAGCACGGGTGACTAACATGAATGAGGCTTGGGAAGTGTTACAAACGGGTAGCAAAGCAAGAGTCGTGGGTTCCACAAATGCTAATGAGCATAGTAGTCGATCTCACTGGTTTGTGCCTTTGTCACAGAGATATTTTGTTCACTTTTGTTATGACACAGATTACAAATTATGTACTAATTAATTTTTAATTTCAGTATACATTGTGTAATGGTCAAAGGAGAAAACTTGATGAATGGAGAATGTACAAAGAGCAAATTATGGCTAATTGACCTTGCTGGAAGTGAAAGGGTAGCAAAGACTGATGCTCAAGGAGAAAGATTGAAAGAAGCACAGAACATAAACAAATCACTTTCCGCACTTGGTGATGTCATATCTGCTCTTGCAACGAAGAACTCTCATATACCCTTTAGGTATTTAAATTTGAGTCCTTTGTTTAAATTTTAGTCTTGTAACTTAAATTATAACCACTTATCAACATACAATGTTGTTTTAAATTACAGGAATTCGAAGCTGACACACTTGTTGCAAGACTCACTGAGTATGTAGCTTTTTAATAGAATGGTATTATCTTATACTTTAATTTAGTTTTACGATTTAGTGTTTAAACAATGCAGGTGGAGATTCCAAAACTTTGATGTTCGTTCAAATCAGTCCTAATGAGAATGATGTGGGTGAAACTCTTTGTTCGTTGAATTTCGCAAGCAGAGTGCGTGGCATAGAGCTTGGACAAGCTAAAAAACAAGTCGATGTTGGAGAATTAGCAAGATACAAACTCATGGTATTATAGCATTATGCCAATATATGCATATGCAGATGTGCTATAAATTTTTGAAGTTTACTAAAAATTTAACTCACAATTGGTTCTGCTAGGTTGGGAGAGCCAAACAGGATAGTAAGAACAAAGATGCTCAGATTAAGAATATGGAAGAAAGGATACAAACACTTGAAGCGAAGAATAAAGCCAAAGACTTGCTCACTATGAATCTCCAAGAGAAGGTATATCCGGGTATTTAGCTGTTTATTGCCATTAAATTATTCTTTTAACTACCTTTTTATGTATATAATCATTGACCAAGAACATAACTGTCTACTTATTATAAAAACTGTTGTTATACACACATGCTCTGCGTGTGATAGCGTCACTATCATGTATAATGTTCTGGACATTAGTAATGCCAATGCTTGGATGCCACGTTGAAACAAGTATGCTCAAGACTTTCTTTTGCTATATAGTGCCAATGCTTGGATGTCACCTTAGGGCTTGCTGTTCCTTTTTAAACATGATATACTTGTTCACTTATTGGCAAATGGTAAGATACATGCAGATTAATAAAGATCGTTCATTCTATTTTATCAGATGACTAGATTAAAGTAGGTAATCTATTATCTTGAAAAGTAACATGTCATCCATGACAATTAAGTGTTTATTACTTGTTTTTCTATTTGGAAACTTAGAAGAAAAAATTCAATGGTTAAATTGATTGCCTAAACCAACCACATCATGAAGTTAACTTTTCTGTTGCAACCAATTACATGTTAATTAAATTTTCAATTAGGCTGATTAATCAAATTTTTAAAACTGATGTTTCAATAGCATAAATGTGATGTGGGGTGACTGATGTTTTAATGGGTTGAATGCATGGGAAAACTGGAATCAGAATAAAAAAGTTTACATGCTTATCGCTACTTCTAAACTCTATGCAGATCAAAGAGCTGGAATCACAGCTTCTAGTTGAAAGAAAGATAGCACGGCAACATGTTGACAACAAGATTGCCCAAGACCATCTGCACAAGCAGCACAGCATGAAAGAAGAGAACTCGTACCTGAGGAGCCCAATGGCCGAGAGGAACCTCAACTCGACAGCAGAGAAAGCAGTAGCACCTAAAGACTGCGGCATAGCAAAGCAGATGTTCTCCGACAGCAACACTGACACCTACAGCTTCAAGCAGCTGATGTCACTAGGGGACGAGAAGGAGAACAACCCTGAAGCTGTGCAGCTGCCACCGACAACGAAGGCGAGACGAGTCTCTCTCTGCAATGGTGGACCTTACCAGCAGCCTCTGAACCCGGCTTCGCGCCGGACATCCCTGATACCTCTTCCACGGCGCAACTCGCTTCTGACAATGCCCACAGCAAAGACTGCTGCAGCAGCAGCAACGCCATCGCCGCTTGACAAGATCACGGAAAACCTGTCCTCGCCCCCACTGTGCTCTCCCCCAGTTGTCTCCATCGACAAGGGCAGCAGGAGTAAGAAAATCAACAACATCCTGCGGCGAAGCCTGCAGAAGAAGGTAGTCATCAGACCGTCTTTGGCAGCTCAGGCAGGGAAGAAAGCCAGTGCTGCTGCTGGCCAGGGGACTGACAGCGCACGCAGGGTGGCACGACGAGTGCCGGTGAGCGGCGGTGCTGGCGGGCTGAAGGTGCAGAAGAACAGGGACAAGGAGCGGGGGTGGAACAACGGGACGAGCCTCAGGAATTTCTGACCAGGAGATCGCAGCAGCTCTATTCTTAAAAGAAGCCTGTGAAAATTTAGGTGTTTATTTTAGGTTGGTTGTACAAAATTTAGGTATTGTTTGATTGCGTTTGTGAGTTCTCGCGTATTGTGAGAGAACTCTACGAATTGCTGCCGACTCCGATCAGGTTTACAATGCTTCCAACTTTTGTGATGCTGTGAACCGCTTTGTGAGTGCTCATGTAACGATCTCTTATGCTCTTCCCAATGCGTGAAGAAAATTTGCACTGGCAAGTGAAGATATTTTCCCCTTATTATTCTTATTATTATTGTTTACAGCAGAGTAGGTGCTTTGAAGACCTTTTTAGCTGGACTTAAAAGCCAACTGATTTGTTCTGAGAGAAATACTGTCAGGGCTGGTTGACAAGACAAGCTAACATGCCGAGAAATTTTCATCCCGTAATGGCAAGTGATGCAAATTGCACAGTTAATACTGAAATGATCGTCACTGCAGAACTTGTACTTCGATGGCCTTTTTGACAGAGAACTCATGAGAAATGATGAAAATTGCACATTTAATACTGGAAATGATTTTTACTGCAGAACTTATCATAGATTCGAGGATCCTTTTGACAGAGAACTCATCCCGTAGTGATGCACAGTTAGTACTGAAAATGGTTCTCATTGCAAAACTTGTACAATCAAATAACACAATCTCATAATGAGTGTTCACGCACTCCAGCCAAACTATGTTGGTGTATATAATGGGCGACTATCATACATTTCAAATGCATCCAGATAATGCTTGCGTGCCAGATCTTACATCTTCAACTCATGTCGTCCAGGTTTTCTAAGCTAACCTAAACAATGCAAAATCAGACGCCTAGGCCCTTGTCAACAAATTGCTTCAACCGTTCACTCCACCTGTAGGTTCCTTGGCCTCCTGTAAATCATCAGAGCCATATTATGTGCAGATAATCAACAAGGTGCTTAAAAATGAATTAACACATTACACATAACAGGTCAAGCAAAAGAGAAAAAATATTATACATCGAAATCAAAAGTTAGTTGAATAAAAAGGATCATGGAATGTGTACCCCATAAGATCTCAAATAGGCATCAAACATTGTTAGGCAACAATAGAAGATAACATGTTATTTAAATGGAGAAGAAACTTTTATTATCCTCATAATCTTAAATAAAAACCACTAATACATGCGAACAGATATTTCATATTTATTATTCTTGCAATAAACAAGCAAAAGAATACCGTTAACATAATGGAAAGAGCAGCAGTGAGCCAGTGAATACAAAAGAGGATATTCACATATCAATTGAACATATTTTGTCAGTAAAGATAAGTATTTGAAAATCCAGATTCAACATGGCCTAATACTCTGTCTGTGAAAACTAACTCAAGGCATATTTATATGACATGATTATTTGCATCTAATGTATGCTATATGGACTTGTTAAGAGACTGTATAATACTCATTATATTATGAAGTTTCCCGTGACTTACATTTCAATGAAGTTCCAGCAAGACAGGTTAGCCTTGCTTTTGTATTAGCTTCTGCCAAGGGAGTAGACTTTCCATTCCCAATTGTCCGAACATCCCATATCCTTATGACACCATCGGATGAAGCAGAAGCAATTAGATTGGAGAGCTCTGATCCATTCTTGCGATTATCAAAAACAACAACCCCTTTTACACGAGATGCATGAGCACCCTCAATGCGTGAGGAGACCTTGCCGCTGGACAGATCCCAAGCAGTAACACAACGGTCCTCGCCTCCAGTGTAAAGGACCCCGTTCTGAAAAATTCACAAAGACCATGTGAGCAAAGTGCAAAAGGTAATAGAGGCATCAGTGGGAAGACAATAAGGTAGTGGATATAAATAAATCTGGAGCTAATACATTGTCATATGGAGCATCTAAGCTGACATCTGAGCATATATATAGTATACATATCTGGAAATAATGACTGTCTAAAGTCTCTAGTTATAATGGGATGAATCTGCACCTAGAGGTCAATTCAGCATGTCATGGTTCATGGGCAACCAAAAATCTGATGAAAAGTGAAGTTGCATTTGAGAAGACAACAAATTTCAACAATATGCATGTTAATTCACTCGTAAAGTCATAATAATAATATGAAGCTGCACCTAGATGTCAATTCAGCATGTCATGGACTCATGGGCAACCAAAAGGCTGATGACAGCTGAAGTTGCATTTGAGAAGAAGATAAATTTCAACAATTTGCATCCTAATAGAGTCGTCAAGTCTATAATAAATATGAGCCTGCACCTAGATGTCAATTCAGCATGTTATGGGCAACCACAAGGCCCATGGAAGCTGAATTTGCAATCAACATTTCAACAAGATGATAGATTTCAACAATCCATAAGCCCCTGCACGGTAATCCACTAGTAATAAAAGTTGAATCCTGAACATTCCCATGACCAACTGAACACGATGCGCAGGCAACGGTGGTACCTTTGCGGGCGCCATGGCGAGCACCCTCTTGCCGCAGTCCATCTGGTGAATAACCCTGGCATCCTCGGAATCGTGCACGGCGACCTTCTCCTCGACGGCCATAACGAACCGGTCCCCACCGTCCCTGTCCTCGGCGTACGCGACGGCGGACGCGGGGCGCTCGAGGCGGCACGCGAAGCTGCGCCGCCCGCGTATGAGGTTCAGCATGGCGAGCGCGCCCGCGCGGCCGACGGCGAGCGCGACGCGGCCCGTCGGGTGCACGGCGAGCCCCTCGGCGGCCTCGTGGCGCGGGAAGGCGCGGAGCGTGACGAGCAGCGCGAAGCCGTCGGCGTCGTAGAGGAGCAGCGCGCCGTCGTCGCAGGCGGCCAGGAGGTTCCGCGGCACGGGGCCGCGGGAGTAGAAGGCGAGCGCGGAGACGGCGGCGGAGGGGTCGAGGAGCGGGCCGAGGTCGGCCGCGGTGGGCAGGTCGTAGAGGCGGACCGAGTCGTCCGCGCCGCCGGAGGCAGCCAGACCCGCCCGCGGCGCCGCCGCCACGCAGCGGACCGGGCCCGTGTGGCGGCGGCGTACGAGAAGAGCGGCGCGAGGGTAAGCGTCTCGGAGGCCGGGGTGTCGGTGGCGGAGGGGGAGGTGAGGGTTTTGAGGGAGAAGCCCCAGATGAAGCGCTCGTAGGAGCCGGCGACGAGCGCCATGGCAGCAAGCGAAGCCCTCGCGCCGCCGCCGCCGCCGGTTCGTTGGGGAGGAGAAGGGTTTTGGGGTTAGACCAGGGAGTGGAGTGCTGGACATCTTTGGACACGGAATTGGGTGGCTTTGTGAAGCTGAATCGTGGGGCCACTGTTTCAACTGTTGGCGTGGCACGAATCTTGACGCGCTCCCTCTCGGTCTGGCAATCGGGCCCCACGAACTGGCGGCGGGCGGTGGTTCATTCGCTCACGAGAAGAGCACTAGGGCCGCCGCCGGCGAATCTCCACACCTGGCAGAAGCAGCAAATCGGCGTGGCACCAGCCGGGCGCCGCTCCCTCCTCCCGCTTCGCGGTCCTCGGTCCTCTCCAGTTCTGCGGGCCGCGGTTCCGCCTCTGCCTTCGCCTCCTAGCGACTTCGTCCACACGGTCACGGTGGCGCTGTCCGCTCCGCCCGTCGCCCCACGCAGGTGCCTGTAGTCCCCCTCCTTCGCGCCATTGTTCGCACTACTACCGTGCTGTGCATACCCGAGGAAGCGGGACGAGGAGGAGGAGCAGCAGGCAGGCAGGCAGGAGCCGAGCATGTTGCCAGGTAATTTTCCCCCCTTGAAATCACCTAGAAACCACTTATAGTCTTGCAACGTTATTTTTCAAACATTCAACAGCAGCTGCCACTTTGATTTAGCGAACATTTACAGACTTGGCACCTAGAATCCACTTGGATGAACCATAATCCTAAATTAATTTTATTGGATCTTCATCAGGGTTGCAAACTGAAGAGGAACCAATGCATTCAGATTACAACAAATGTATGCTCAGTAATTGTTTAGTTGTGTGTCCCTCATTTTTTATCTACATTTACAGATATTATGTACTTCGAGGTAGCATTTCTGATGAAGGTGAAGATAGGAGGGTTGAATGCACCGAATCTGCACTAATCTGTCAGATATTGCTCACTAAGCTACCCCCACCAACCACCGCTGCAGCAGTAGTCACTGACTACTCCTCCAGTTAAATCAGCCATGTCAGCGCCGCCCTGTGACACCTTGCCCACTTCTGCCAACAACATCCAACCATTTCTTGTCCTTCACAAGGCTGCTGCTTCCTCGGTGCTATCTTCAAGGGCTCGGCGCCAGATTCAGACCTCACAGCCATCCTCGCCCAACCCCAAATCAGCAAACAGATGTCGTCAGCCTGCGGGTCAGGAGTGCGAGGACGAAGGGGATTTGGAGCTATATGAGCAGCTGCGTGTTGAGGCCTTCCACCGAACCTGGTCCAAGATCCAGTCCACCATCGATGAGGTCCTCAGGGCCATCAACCTCAAGCTCTTCGACCAGGTGCTGCAGTGGGCAAAGGAGTCCTTCGCCTCAGTCCGTGCCATCGCAGAACCACATCACACTGAAGTCCAGCAGCCGTACCCTCTCCTGACTGATGTGATCTGCAGAAGGATCCCAACGGCATTTGTCCTCACCAAGAATGCAGAGTTTGTTGATGATATCACAACATTTTATGATCTCGCAGAGCATATGAAGTTCAATGGATGTCACGTAGTCAAGCTGTCGGCAGCTGAATTATCAGCAAAACATGGAGTTGGTGGTTGCTTTAGGAGCCTGTTGAGGCAGCTACTATCCAATGTTCCAGATGTCGCTGATGTATCTGCGCTTGCATCATGGTATTGTGAAGCTGAGAACTTTGATCAGCCTATCATTGTCATAATTGATGATTTGGAGCAATGTTCTGGTGATGTGCTGGGAGAGCTTGTGATGATGCTGAGTGAATGGGTATTTAAAATTCCAGTCTTTTTTGTAATGGGGATAGCAACTACCCTTGATGCTCCAAAGAAGCTTCTCTCATCAGAGGCTCTTCAACGATTAGAGCCCTGCAAACTTACCTTGGGGTCTCCCTCAGATAGATTGAATGCACTTGTTGAGGCCATCCTTGTTAAACCATGTGCTGGATTTTGCATCAGTCATGAAGTCGCACTGTTCCTCAGAAATTACTTTTTCAGGAATGATGGGACAATAACTTCTTTTATTACTGCTCTGAGGCTTGCATGCAGTAAGCACTTCTCCATGGAACCTCTAAGCTTTTTGTGCATAGGAATGCTGGAGGAAGACTCTGAGGAATTTTGGCACGATAAGTTTGAATCACTCCCTCAAGGAATACAGAAATATGCTTTTGATCTACCTTCATCCAAAAATGCAAAGAATTCAAACAATTCTTGCAACATGGTAGAAGGATTGTCTAGGCTGCTGAAATTGCAACAGGATTGGAGTTCTGTTCTCTTGTGCCTGTATGAAGCTGGAAGACATGACAAAGTGCAGCTTTTGGATATCTTCTGTGAGGCAGTCAACCCAGATTTGCAAACTGAAAATGCACCAGATAGTTACCTATTTGCCTCTAAAGTGACTTGTGAAAACTTATTAGGAGTGAAGTTGGGGTCTGCTAAAGGTTTTATAGCCCAAGTAATGAATACAATAAGGTACCTGCCTACGGAAATTTTGTTGCGCGTCCTTGATGTTTGGAGCATCCATTTAAAAGGAATGAGTGAAATCAACGACAGAGTGAAGGAGCTTCAGTCAACCTCAATTGGTGCCGATAGTGTTAGAGCCAAAAGGAGATCAATTGCCAATACTGGAAATGGAACAGTTCTAGTAAATGAGAAAGCAGCTGCACTATTACAGGATGTTATTAGGAAATATTTGGTACCTGTTGAGTGCTTACCTTTTCATGAAATCATCTGCTTCAAGAATGTTGACATTCTCCAGTCTGCGCTGATTGGAAATCCAAGAAGAATGATTCAACTTGATCTTCTGAAGTCACAGAGCCATCTGAAATGCTCTTGTTGCAGTAGGAGTGGTGCTGCTGTGTCAGGATCGTTGCATGACACATCAATCATGTGCAATCTAGCCCAAGAATATGGTGATGTGATTAATCTTCATGATTGGTACACGGCCTTCGAAGGCATTATAAAGAGCACAAATTCAAAATCGAAACGGAAATCTTACAAGTCTCCCTCGAAGAAGAAATCAAAACCCACACCTCCGGAGGGTGAAGCTATGATCCAAGCAAGGTTTTGCAGAGCTGTTACTGAGATGCAAATCACTGGCCTTGTTCGGATGCCAAGCAAGAGAAGGCCTGATCTCGTGCAGAGAATCACATTTGGTCCTTAATGGTTCCGTGATTACATGCATGTTATACATACAGGTGAAACAATTTTCTACTAGTTGGGATTTGAATGATTGAATCTAAGCAAGGTAGATTAGTTGTGTTCTTTGGCTTGTACTTAGATGGCTTTATTCTTGCATGTGCAGGCTCATGATAATCCCACCATGTAGTAAGTTGAACAGCTGTGGAAGGAAGTTCAATCACTTCTATCGATGCATGTAAAAAATGAAGCCCACCTAGAATCTTTGCAAGGGAGCCATGAAATGGAGCAGCAGTCACTTCAGATATGCAGTGCTGACATTGCATAGAATGGCTAAGCTATGTCGTTGTTTTTTCTTAAAAGCAGTATTAAACATGTTTTTGCTATTGATTCACACTCTGTAGAGCTGACATCGGCTCATGTAGCCCAAAGGTCATATCCATGGATCATCCCTCAAGGGCACAACAGCACAACTTTTTTTTTGAACGTAAACAACAGCACTGATGTGTTCCCTTTGTCTGATATGGCCAATCCTATTTTCCCGATGTTTCATTACATTGTGATTGTATTGCTGTTAAAAGGTAAATGTTATACTCTTAGGGTCATGGAAACCTCTTCAGAACTAGACAGAGTGTGAGACTTACATAACAGTCAACACGCATCACCGTCCATCTCTGCTCAAGTCTATGAACAAGTGCTGCTTTTGTCCCCATTTGTCGAAGTGAAGGCTAAAGGTCCAGAAAAACAAAGATCTGAAATGTTGTCCCCTTTGCTGTGACATCTGAAGGAAAAAATGGAAAAGATGCAGCTAATGCAAACATCGATGGAGAAAGGATTAACTCATTTCATGAATCACGGAAAACCATGTGCCCTTTGGAAGAAATTTTATCCTTGAAACAGAGGGCATCTAGAATTATTTTCCCTTTTCTGATGTGTTTGAGTTGCAGCACAGCATGGAACAATGCAAGAAGCAATGTTTGAAAAGAAAAGAGGCTTATTATTATGTGTCGATTGATCATTATTGATATTTAATCATTTTCCCACTGGTAGCAGACAAAAAGATATCGGTTCTAGTATACTGATGATAAGGTTTTGTCTAATGTGTATGTGAGGTATGGTGTTTCTGTTAAACCCGCTAGAATGTGGTGGTCAGTTGCAGATAACATACTAATTTTTAAAAATAACGCAGAAACATTTGTTTTTAGACTTGACAGGGTGTTAATATGGTTATTTTTCCTTCACCCCCATCCTCCTATCTGTTCTATTATTGGCAAGCTTTGTGGAATTTGTCCCATGTGACCTACTACATGTAAATATCTCATTCTTATCCGTTACCGATTTTGGAGAAGTACCATTGATCGTCTCGCAACAGGACATCAGTACAATCTGCAGGTTCAAGAAAATGATGCATGGTAACACTATTAGTTATGTGATTATTCCGGTGATGACCAGAGAGGTCTAAAACATGAAAATTAGCCACCTGTCTTACATCAGGAAAAAAAATTGCGACATACATCAGAAAACGCACCAAGCTCATTTGAATTTTCTCAAACTTTTGCATGCTCGGTCAAAAAGTGGTGGTCCAACCGGCCCACGGCCACGGTCGAACTGTCTGGTCCGGTACTCCGGTTAGCTAAGCCCATCTTATATCGAAAACCTAAAAGATAAGTCTTCTGGGGATTCCACCTTACAAACCAACGCACAGTTTAGCAAAAGCTAAGACAAACAGTTAGGACACAGTCTAGAACTGAATTTAAAACAACAAACAAATTCAAACTACTAAAATCATAAACTCTTATACAGCCAAACCCCTTTAGCTATTTCTCTCAACATGCAAGTTATCCACCTCATCAGCTCACTATTAGATGTATTTATGGTCAACTAGCATTTGTAATTATGATCAAGACACATTATACGTTTCATTGTCTACATCAGCATGCCACATCATCCTTTAATCTTCATTTATAATTGCTCATATAAGTAATTTTATCCTAAAGCAATTTCTGCGGCAACACGCGGGGCATTCACCTAGTTAAAACAACAAACAAATCCAAACTAGGGAGGCTGTAGAAAAAGAAAGAGCACCGGACAATCTCTAGACACAGATCACCTTGTCCAACCAACTCTTCTTCTTGGGTCCTTCATGCCCATCCCGCTCCACTGCTTCAAGAAGCCAAAAGCTCTATAAGCCACTTGTTTGGGAGATTTGATTGCAATGTTAATGATTTCTTTGCCTTGTACCCGCATGCCTCCGGAGCATGCCCACCTAGCCATGGTCAGACTACCTAGCTAGATCGGTCCAACCGCCATGGCCACCAGCGTAACCCACCCCTCTTCTTTTTCAAACCTATTAAAAAGAACAATTGAAGACATCAAAGTGATCATACCAGCACTAAAGGTCTAAACTCTAAAGCACTGGTTCCTATCAGGACACTCCACGAATTCCATGAATCGCTCCCATTTTCACTCCCCACTTTGCTACTAAGAGTTCGGTGACCCACTGTTCGAGACTTCGGTCAAGTTACAATGAGGGGCTTCGCCATCAACTTCGTCTTAACTGACATTTTGATGAGGGGCCTTAACGCTAACTTAGGTGAACTCGACACCAAGCAACCAACATTTTGGCATCACCAACAATGCCTTTGCCAACATATCGATGAGCAGCTTCGCCAACGACTTTGGCTACCTCAACACTTCCTACATCAACATATCGGCAAGGGGCTTCACCACCACCTTGGCATCATCAACTATGCCTAACCTCTACATATTGGCGGGGGGCTTTGGCACCTACTTCAGCGCCATCAACCCATGCCTTCACCAACATATCAGCGAGGGGCTTCGCCACTGACTTGGACAAACTCGACAATGCCTACCCCAACATCTTGGCTAACGGGTTTGCCACTAACTTTTGCAAACTTAACACAACCTACGCTAACATTTCAGCAAGGGGCTTTGCAACCGACTCTAGTGAATTCGACACCACCGATGCCAACATATCAGCAAGGGTGTTTGCCACCTACCGCAGCGTCATCAACTATGCCATTGCCAACACATCAACAATGGGCATCACCATTGACTTTGACATCGACAACATCGCCCTCACTAATGTTTCAGTGAGGGGCTTAGCGAATGACTTTGGTGTCATTGGCAATACCTTCGCCAATGTTTCGGTGAAGTGCTTTGACTTCAACTTCGGTGTCATCGATTATGCCTTCACGAATGTGTGCATGGCTGCCCCTGCCAAGCATGCCAAAACAATTCTATGAAGGTTATTTTTTCGTCACAATCAAACTACTTCTATGTCTAATAGCTCAAGTTCTTCATTACAGAACAAATGTGATGCTCACCTTTTGACAAATCAATAGTGCTATAAAAATTGTTCTTTATGACGAATATTGCTTCTACCATGGCAAAAGGTTGTTCATAATGTATTTTCTCATCCCTACTAGTGCTAGATGATGTAACCCCATGTCAACATCAGAAGCTCAGTGTCAGTGCTGCTCCAAGGGGGCCTAAGCCAAATACAAACACCGCAAGGGTGTGGAAGATGAGCACTGCCAACGTGATGTATGCCACAGGATTGATGATGTTGGGGCCTGCACGAACCTCTGCATCGGGAAGAAGAGGGTAAAAGCGAGAAGCTGCAGCAGCAGGCCACGAGCGTACACCTGCCCTAGTGCCCTGCCACAGCCACGTCCGCCTCCCGCCCGATGTGGCGCAGGAAAGACCATCATACCAGTAGAGGAACGCAATTGGGATAGCCATGATGGGCCCTTTGGTACACAATTTCCATCGCTACATACCTCCTTGCCCTGTATGCCTGACGACAGACTGTCTGCACCGCACTTGCCATGCCAATCTGCATTGTACACAATGCATGTTGAGGAACAAGAGGACATTATGTTTCAGTAAATGGAAAGGACTGGAGAGTGAAGGAAACAAGACACGGTTGCATACCTGATGCCGTAAGCTAGGCCCTGGATGCTGATGTTGGCGATGGAGGCGAGCCCAAGCTCACCGAGGTGTCCAACAAACAATTGTGTGAAAATGCTGCCAGCCGGGACAGCACGCCCCATGGTACAGGCTCCTGCTGCAGCAGCGCCTCCGACGCACCAGATGATTCATTGATGTCCAGCAAAGGTCCAATAACATTGCTGCCTCCCCCCATTGTCTGCTCTCCGTAAGTTCTACACTGAGTTTAGAGTTCAATCCATAATGGAACAGGCCATTATGATGTTGATGCATGCATATGACCTGTACCTGAACTTCTCATCTAACATTCCTTATTCCCTGGGTAGCAGGTAACTAACCTTCCGGGGTCACTCCTACCAGTCAATTTGATGGCTGAAAAGGTTGGTGGAAGGGGTAAGGTGTGAATATGAAGTGGCAATGTAGATTGGCAGAGGCCTTAAGTATTATTAACCTACCAATCAATATGTGTTGTGACCATATTCCATTGGAAACAGACTCAGAGTCTACACTCTACCATAAACTATAGTTAGATCAGACAATCTATATCGTACCAACTGCATGTACACTACTTTACAACAAAAAAAATAAATCTATCAAACCTTCCGATGTCTCTAGCATTTATTTCTCAAGACTCGGTAAATGCCCAAGCATTGCAATGGGAACAAATGAAAATAAGAATAATTATAGTTTGCAGTATGCTGTACCATCAAAAAATTATTCCTAGCCCACCGTCATATCACGAGTGTTGTTAATTGAGCAACCACAATTAGCACTGAAGCACACAATTCAAGTTCATGTAAAATGTTAGCAACCCACATGAATTAAAAATCTTCTAAAATTCTTTTAATACATGTGGATTGAAAAAATATTTTGGCTTACAGTGTGAATTCATTCTATGTTGGCAATATGGAATTCTCGTTCTGCTCATTTGCAATGGTATGACAATATCCTTTCTGTTACGGTTTTCTGTACACGCAAATAAATTTTGAATAAAATAAATAATGGAACACCTCATAAGCAAATAATGATAGAAAAAATTTCAGAAAAAAATCTTCACACAAAACTTAGTGCGACGCTAGAAAACACACGGTCTAGGAATAAAAGATGAAAGGATTAGAAACAAGTTGGAGAGAGTAATTACATGATATTAGAAAAACTCCAGAAAAACTTTTAAGTCCATGTAAGAACAGTTAGGCATGTGTGTCTCTTGATAGTCCCCTTTAAGTAAGTGCATTCAGTGGCATCATGAGGTTTGGATGCTCACTGATGTCCATTGCATGTGTGTCTGGCATTGTTTTCAAACGCAACCGGCATCCAAGGAACAGGTGCCTGCCAGTTAGTGTGGGGTCACGGCAGATAGAAGCTATCACCAGTGCATCCAGCAAGGCAAGTTTGACAGCTCTCAGATACCACTGGTTATCTCAGAAGCTATCTGACCAAACAGATCAGGTGATCCAACACCTCTTAACCATAAGATTGCAGGAATGTGAGAAGCTATAAGAAATATGTCAGATTCCCAGTAAAATACAAAATACAATAGAAAGTCTAAGATATAAAAAGGACATAGTTCCAAAACCCAGTTTTCCCATTGTACAAGTCGAAACTCGAAACAGAGATGGCTTCTACCCCCTCCAGTTTCTATTTTTTTTCCTGACAATGTGGAGGATTGCAAATGAAGGAAACAACCAGTAAATCTAAATCATGTAACTCAGACAAAAAGAATGCAGCGAAATTAAGGAAATATTCTGGCTTTTCAAAGTTCTTGTGTTGTAGCCAATATAAAATTCAGTCATCAGGAAAATCATAAATGTAATGTTGTAATGATAAAGTAACATGTGTGCATTATATATTATTCTAACGGCCTTACTTTGCTTTTCTACCCAACAAGAAGTTTAGCTTGAATCAAGTTGTTTCTGGATCTCCAGGTCCAGGATACATGAAATTGGCATGAATCAAACAATAAAAAAAATTAACAGAAAAAATGAACCATAGCAACATTTACCAATGCTTTTGTGCCTCAGAATTTGCTTCCAACTTTTATAAGAATACCCTTTCACTTTTAGAACAGAACACCTAACTAACCTTTCTATACAGGAAAATTTGTGTAGTAATTTTCCCAATTCCTAATATGCAACAAGGCTATTACTCCAGTTTTCCCAACTCCTAATATGCAGCAAAACTATTACTCCAGTTTTCCCAGCTAACCACAGATTCCAATTACGCCAACTGGAATTAACTTCCAACTTAGAACTGGTCACCTTGATATTGGTTGACACTAAAATCATGCAGAAGTTGTTTCATCGTAAACCAGGTTCACGGTCACCTCCTCACCATTATGCACATTCATGCCTGCAAAGAAATAAAACAAGCAAGATTTGGAGCATGAATACAATGCAAGGATCCATCCTCAGTAGATGTATAAACCCAAGCCAAATTTCACAGCAAATTGGCAGGATGTACAGGGGCAAGAAGAATGGTGTCAATGGGGAAGCACTAAAAATAGAGCTATCCTCCAGTCAATAGAATGTGGATGTATTGTGTAAGTGAACTATATAGCAGCATTTTCATGCACCAACAGACTGAACGAACAAGATTTATGAGCACAGAAACAGTCAATTTTTAGTACAGACATTCCCTATCGTTCTCGCTCCATGTCTCTCTGCCTCTCAAATAAAAATAGGAGATATCAATAAAAAGCTGATTATGTTGTAACTTTTCAATGAACGATTTGAAGCTGCAGCTCAACAACCAAAAAAAACATAGCTAATTCTCACCAGTCACCAAACTGAAGATACTGGTAGTGGCACCAAGCATAGATTTTCAGGTCCAGTAAGAGCTGATGATATGTTACTGTACATTTAAGACTCATGAGATGTACCCTCGGCTCGAGTCTCCATATAAGGTACAAGACCATATAACTTCCCTGACTTGGATGCAATGGATTGTCCATTAAAGCTCAACTGGGCCTATCAATAAAGATAGGTAATACCAGAGGATACAAATCAGTTATCTTGTTTTTCTTGTTCTAGAATACCTCGTTCAACAAACTTAGTGATAAGCTTCCCAGCAGCTTGTCTCTCACCCGCTAGGGCCAACTGACTGTCAACCTTTTGACATAATTTAAGATCAGGAATTAAGTTTCTCTGGAACATGCGGCAGGCCACATTATATGATTGAAGTGGGAATCCTCTATTCAGAAAACTATCCATCAAAACATGGCATGTTTGAGCATCTCTTTTTGAGGCAGTTCTTAGTACCTTGCTGAGGAGATTGTAAGCCTCACTAAGTTTACCAAATGCACATAGCTTCTCAATGACCTGATTATATGCACTACTAAACCCTTCTTTTGTTAACATCTTATCCAGCAGATTGAGTAAATCTTCCACTGCACCCTTTTCACAATATCTATGTATCACAGTCCTGTATGTGACAGGTGTAGGAAGCAAACCTCTATTAAGCATTTTCTCTACAAGCGCTGTTGCTTCTTTCATATTACCTTTTCTTCCTAAAGCATCAACAACAACAGTGTACGTAACAACATCAGGATGCCTGTTGGTCAGATACATGTCATCCAGCAAAGATAGTGCTGATTCCAGATCACCCTGCCTAGAAAATCCATGAATTACAGTAGTGAAGTTAACAACATTAATGAAGCAGCCCTTGCTTTGGCACTGCTCCATGAAGTCTTTGGCATCTGCTGGTTTTCGTTCCTTGCATAATGCGTGAATCAACAAGTTAATCTCCACTGTCGTGGGGAAGAAACCCTTCTGCAACATCTGCATTACCACATCACATGATTCCTTTAACTTCCCTTCCCTCCGAAATCCATGCATAACAACACTATATGTAATATCACTTGGAGTCCACCACTCTTCTTCACTCTTGTTTAGCAACTCCCATGCTTCTGAAGATTTCCCAACTTTGCAAAGCCCATTTAACAGTGCAGTATGTGTGACTGTATTTGGCTTGCAACCATTCTTATACATATGCTTCATCATCTTTCTTGCTTGATCGAGTTCCCCAATCCGGCAGAATCCATCTACAACCGCACTATAAGTTACAACATCAGGGTGGCAACCCTTTGAAATCATCTCGCCTATAATTTCCTTTGCCTCTGCCATCCTACCATTCAAGCAAAACGAATGCACAATCGCACTATAGCCGACCTCATCAACACGGAATCTTTTCCCCTCTGACTCCCTCAAGAAACTCAATGCCTCATCCGCATGACCATGCTTTGCAAGACCATGAATAAGCATGTTATACGTGACCTGATCTGGAAATATACCTGCATCATTCCTCATCCTCTCAAGCAAATTCCGCACCTCTGCCGCCCTCTTCTCCTTGCACAAGAAGCTCATCACTGTAAAGTAGCTAATCTTATCTGGCAGGCACCCATTTTGCAGCATTGAGCCTATCATCTCCAATGCATCAAAAATCCGACGAGCTCCGCACAATCCCTTGATTAAACAATTGTACGTGACCACGTCAGGCTCAACCCCAACACGCCGCATCCTTTCTGCAAACTCGAGTGCCTTGTCGATGCGTCCAGCCACAACAAGAACATTCACAGCCATGTTGCATATACATATGTCAGGCGCGCACCCATCCTTCTGCATGAGCTGGAGCACGCGCATGGCGGAGCGGAGCTTCCCGGCGCGGCTGTACGAGAGCATGAGGTGCGCGAACTGCTGCGTGCCCCGGCGCATGCCACGCCGGATCATGAGGCGCATGACGCGGCGCGCCGGGTCGTGTAGCCTGGTGCGGCTGAGGAGCGCCAGCATTTCGTCGAACACCTCCGGGGCGTGGCGGTACTTCCACTGGCGGTCGGCCCAGCGGAAGAACTCGAACGCGGCGCGGGCGTCCCGCTGCGCCTGCGCGCGCAGCACGGCGCGGACCTGCGGCGGGGTCAGCGCGCGGAGGAGGTGCCGGAGCTGCGCCTCCAGCTTGGCGCTCCACGAGTCCCGTTGCTCGAGCAGCCTGCATGTGTCGCGCACGAGGCGGCTGCGCAGCTCCTCCGCGAGATCATCTTCTAGGGGATTCTCGTTTGTGGGGGGAGCCGGCGCGATCTCGCCGGCGGCCGCCGAGGATGTGGCGGTGGCACACAGCCTGTTGGGATGGAGGAGGAGGCGGCACCGGCGCGGGAGCAATGGGTTGTTGGTTAGGTGCCTGAGCATGGCGCGTGCTCGTGCCTGCGAGAGGCCAGCGCCTGGGATTATGTGAGTAGTCGGCAATGGCAGGAGGATGCCGCCGGCGGCCGCCGCCACGAGCGGAATCGGGTGATAGAAGCAGGTGTGGGTCAGGACAATTTTGCTGAAATGTCCATTGGTTGTAAGAAATTACGAGATTATACTTTTTATTAAAGATCGGGTTGCCAAAATGTTAAATTTTAAAATAAAACTTTAATTAGCTGAAAATTTTCTAGTTAAACTTTAACTTGGATTTTAGATGCGCCAGTTAATAGAGTCATTTAAATTTCTTTTTATTTTTTAAGGGTGATGATCTTTTTTCTTTTCATCTCCTTATTACTTTTTTTGTGGTGGGAGGTGACCTTTCTTCTTCTCTATGTTAAAGAGATCCTTGTAACGCCTCGTCTCTTTTTTACCTTGTTGGGGAAGAATACCTTCCCCCACCTCCGCTCCTGGGCGCAGGTCCCATGCATTTACTTGACCTTTTTCTCTTTTCGGTGTTGTCGGGGACCAAAATAAGGGCCCCTTAAGGAAAGCCCAACAAACGCAAACTTCGCCCCAATGGCCTCCCATTTCCGCTATCTAAGCTACACGGGCGCCGGAGCGAGCGCGCGGCCCGCGGCCCCGTCCGAGCCCACCCCACCGAGGGTTGGACGGGTATGCGGATTCCGCCCCCGCCCGAGCTCCCCGAGCACAGGGGGCCTCGGGGACGAGCCTCCCCTCCTCTCCGTCCCGCCCGAGCCCCTCGACGCGGTGGCTCGGACGAGCCACCAACTTCCGTCCCGTCGAGCCCCGGGCAGCGGGCCTCGGGACGGGACCGCCGCCCGAGTCAAAGACCGTACCACCGATTTGACGCATATCCACCACCGCCCGTGTGAGGAGCACTCCATGTTCGGCCAGGGGATGGGCATTGCCCCGTCCACGGCCCACGCCGGCAATCATGCTTACGCGATCTCCACAATGGAGGCCACGCCCGCCACAAAGTGGGGCACCTGCGGCTGCCTAACCCTCCTGCCAGGTCCCATCGGGACTCGGACGCCGTCTGCCACGCCAAGGCCACGCTAGCCGGCGTCACCCTCGTGCGGGGAGTGGGCTGGACGCCCATTCCAGTCGACCAGCAGTCCACTCCGTGAGCCCCGAGCACGGGATGGGCGACCGTTGAGACGGGCGACCGTCGCGGCGGCTCCATCCACTCCCGTGCGGCGACGAGCTCCGAGGCCTCCCGAGCCTCGGCCTCCATGCGGGTCAAAGTTCAGGGCTCTGGCGCCCCCTCAGACGCACTCCACCAACTCCAACGGGGATGTCCGTCATTCCGGACAACGAGGGGCAAGGAGGCGACATCGCCTTTGCCTCGTCACGGTCCGGGACGGTCGGCCCCGCCCGAAGCCTCGTCCGAGGGAGGATGGAAACCCATGACCCGACCCACGAGCACGGCCGCCTCTTGTAAGGCCCGCCTTCCCCTTGCGGCTATAAAAAGGGAAGGCGGGGACCCTTAGATGACAGGTTCACACACGAAAGCCCGATATTGGCACTTCACTCGATCACCACGAGACTTGGGACCCCGTCCCCTCTCTCACCGCTTGTACACCCTACCTACGAGCACTTCGGTGTGAGATAATACAAAACGCCTCCCCCCACTTTGGGCGTAGGGCCTTCTCTTACCCGAACCAGTATAAATCCTTGTGTTCATCTTGCACACCATCCGGAGTTGGGAACACGCACCACAAATTCACTCGTTGGAGCTAGAGCCACCGGTTCTAACACCGGCGGTTGGCGCGCGCCCGGTAGGGGGGTCCATGCGTGTTTCGCCTCTCTTCCGCCAAACCTCCGGATGGCCGGCCAGGCGTGGCGACGCTTCGAGGCGACTTCTCACCCCCAACTCCTCTCCACTCCGGCCATTTGGAGCGGGGACCCCGATCCGGTTTGGTGAGCTTGAGTTTGTGTCGACCGGAGTCTAGTGCGACATGGAACTCCTCCCGACTAGAGTTGGGGGCCTTCCGATGAGTCCCCGGTGGACTCGACACCCGGCCGGCGGGAGGAGGCACCACGGTGCTCGCTCCCGCCCGCGCTCGACGGATGCACCACTGACGGCTGGCGGTCTGAGGGGAAGATGTTGCGGCGTGGGCTGGACGACACCCGCCATGGGGGCCTTCGGCCGCCCCGTCGCCACCACGCCCGGCCATTTGGCATGACCAACGCTGCCGCCCGGCGTACCACGGCGTTGGTCTCCACCTCGCCATGGGAGCCCGGAGGAGGCGTCCCCCGACGGCGGCACTCCACGGGCACCCCGACTTGAACATCCCCGAGCGGATCCATCCATGCCTACGAGGAGTACCTGATCAGGCAGGAGGAGCGGCGACGCTACTCCGGCACGCGCTACACCCACCCAATCCGACGCTACCTCGAGGACACGGAACCCAGGGGGTTCATCCCGGGGCACGCTTCCGCCTTCGGTTACCCCGACTCGACTCCCCGGACGACATGCACGATCCGGCGCGCGAATGCTTCCACGTAGAGGTTCGTGATCTCGGCGCCGACGGCTGCAGCAGCGACGCGGGATCGGGGATCGTAACCCTAGGCACGCCGCTAGGCCCGCCCCGGCGGTCGCGACCCCAGTGGATCCGGGAGCCTCCCGACCACCAGGGGAGCAGACCCCACCGCCTGCGGCTACCCCGAGGGCGGAGGATCCAGCAGCCACGCCTCGGGAGCCATGTCGACCCACCGTCGAGCAGATCCACGACCTCAGGGCTAAACTTGACCACGACCGTCTTCAGCTACGGCAGAAGATAGACGCGCTCGAGCAAGGCCACCGCGCGGCGCTCAACCCAAGCCCCGCGGCACGACAGCACGCCCGCGACGTCCAGCAAAGGATCGTCAACGACGAGGGGGGTGAGCATCCTCCCGTCTTCCTGCGTGCGAGCCAAAACGTCGCGGCCGCGGCCCTTCTGCTTCGATCAATGCCGGAGCCCTCCACCCCAGAGGGACGCCGCATCCACGACGAGCTGCGAGGCTTCATCGAGACCGCCGCAGTTCAACAGGCCGAGAGCTCGTCCTCGCGCCTTCGCGCTCAGAAGGACGAGGAACCGGCGGGCGTCCCCCGGGAGGAGCGCGAGGCCTCTGTCCACCAGGATCCCTCGCGGAGGCCGGCTCGCGAGCGCATCCAGGACAATCGCGGCAACCTCAACGACGGCGAAGCGCGCAACATCGTGAGGGGAGGCGAGAGCACGGACGAACGCGACCGCCCGGCCGCGCGAGGCGGCGGCAGGCAACAGCGACGAGGACCGTGACGACGCGGACCCCGAGGCCTCGCGCCTTCAGCCGGGAGATCCGCAGCGCACGGTTCCCCCTTCGGTTCCGCCAGCTCGCCAACCTCACCAAGTACTGGGTGAGACGAACCCCGGGGGTTTGGCTCAACGATTACCGCCTTCGCCTTGCCAGGTTGGGCGGGCGGACGACGATAGACTCATCATCCGCAACCTTCCCCTTCACAGGCGACGCCGCGCTCGGGCCTGGCTTTCGGAGCACCTTCCGCCCGCACGATCTTTGACTGGACCGACCTAGTCAAAGTGTTCGTGGGAAATTTCCGGGGGCACATATGTGCGCCCAGGAACTCCTGGAATCTCCGTAGCTGCCGCCGCCGAAGCCCGACGAGTCACTTCGCGACTTCATCCGCCGCTTCTCCAAGAAGTGCACCGAAGCTGCCTAACGTGGCCGACACCGCCATCATCGGCGCATTCCTCGACGGGACAACGCAAGGAGCTGGTCCACGAACTGGGACGGAAGATGCCCTCCACCGCCAACGAGCTGTTTGAGGTGGCCACAAATTTCGCCTCCGGTGAGGAGGCGTGGGGGGCCATCTTTCGCGGGCGCCAACGACAAGGACAAGCGGAAGAATGAAGAAGCCCGGTGAGCGGCGCCCACAACCAAAAAGAAGAACAAGAGGGGCAAGCGGAGGGGGGAAGCAAGGCAAAAAGGAGGAAGACTCGAGGATGATCTCGTCGCTGCGGCCGACCGCAAGGCACCCCGAGGCCCCCGGGGCCCAGGGCGTTCGACGACATGCTCAAGAAACCTTGCCCCTTCCACAAGTTCCCCGTCAAGCACACCATGGGGGAGTGTGACTTGGCCTGCCGATTCTACCAAAAGCTGCCCCCGCCTGAGGACAAAAAGAAGAAGGAGAAGGAGGAAGAAGACAAGGATGACGGGTTCCCGAAGATCCATGATGTCTTCATGATCATCGGGGGCCTCCCAGCGACGTGGTGGCCATCGAGCATGCCGAGGCCATGGCCGTCTCCGAGGCTCTCGACTCCAAGCGCCACGCCCGGCACCTTCGAGCCGTCCAGATGGGGTAAGGGAGGTCCCGCTCGACCCCTCCACCTCGTCCGGCAAGGCGGTGAAAGATGTGACTCCCTCGACCCTAAATAGGAAGCCGTGCTCGTCGACTTTCTCCGCGCAAACATCGACATCTTTGCGTGGAGTCCCTCGGACATCTTAGGGCATTCCGAGGGATGTCGCCGAGCACTCCCTTGATATCCGGCCGGGTCCGGACCGGTGAAGCGGCCCGGCTCGTGCCGATTCGACGAGGAGAAGCGCGGGGGCCATCGGCGAGGAGGTGAACAAGCTTTTGGCGGCCGGGTTCATCAAGGAGGTGTTCCACCCTGAGTGGTTATCTAATCCTGTACTGGTTAGGAAGAAGAGTGGTAAATGGAGGATGTGTGTAGATTATACTAGCTTAAATAAAGCATGTCCGAAAGTCCCTTTTCCTTTACCGCGTATCGATCAGATAGTCGACTCCACCTCGGGGTGCGAGCTCTTATCCTTCCTTGATGCTTATTCCGGCTACCACCAAATAAAGATGAAGGAGTCCGACCAGCTCGCGACATCCTTCATCACTCCGTTCGGCATGTACTGTTACGTGACGATGCCCTTTGGACTTAGGAACGCAGGAGCCACGTACCAACGGTGCATGCTGGGCGTTTTCAGCGACCACATCGGCGAAACCGTAGAGGCCTACGTCGACGACATCGTGGTCAAGACCAAGAAGGCTGACGACCTCATCTCCGACCTCAAAATCGCTTTCCAGTGTCTTAAGGCCAAAAGCGTCAAGCTCAACCCCGAGAAGTGCGTCTTCGGGGTTCCCCGAGGCATGCTACTCGGGTTCATCGTCTCCAAACGCGGCATCGAGCCCAACCCGGAGAAGGTGACTGCGGTGACGAGCATGGGGGCGATCAAGGACCTGAAGAGCGTACAGCGAGTCATGGGCTGTCTGGCGGCCCTCAGTCGCTTCATCTCACGACTCGGCGAGAAGGGCCTACCCCTGTATCGCCTCCTGAGAAAGTCCGAGCGCTTCTCCTGGACCGCCGAGGCCCAGGAGGCCCTCGACAAGCTCAAGGCTGCCCTCACCAGTGCCCCGATCCTCGTCCCGCCCGCCGAGGGTGAACCCCTCCTCTTGTACGTCGCCGCGACCACCCAGGTGGTCAGCGCGGCCATCGTCGTCGAGAGGCAGGAGGAGGGCCACGCCCTGCCGGTCCAACGGCCAGTCTACTTCATCAGCGAAGTGCTTTGTCCGAGACCAAGACCCGCTACCCACAGATCCGAGAAAGGCGCTCTACGCAGTGGTCGACTTCGGCGCAAGCTCCGGCACTACTTCGACGCCCACCCTGTGATGGTGGTCTCCTCCTTCCCGTTGGGAGAGATCCTCCAGAATCGGGAGGTCTCGGGGCGGGTTGCCAAGTGGTCCGTCGAGCTCATGGGAGAGACTCTCTCCTACGCGCCGAGGAAGGCCATCAAATCTCAAGTCTTGGCCGACTTCCTCGCGGAGTGGACTGACACCCAGCTACCGCCGCTCCGGCTCCAGACGGAATCTTTGGGACGATGTATTTCGACGGGTCCCGATGAAGACCGGAGCCGGCGCTGGCCTCCTCTTCGTCTCTCCCTCGGGGTGCACATGCGATACGTGATCCGCCTTCACTTCCCAAAGCATCGAACAATATGGCGAGAATACGAAGGCCTGCTCAACGGGTTAAAGATCGCCGTCGAACTTGGCGTCAAGCGCCTCGACGTCCGAGGGGACTCGCAGCTCGTCATCGACCAAGTCATGAAGGACTCAAGCTGCCACGACCTCAAGATGGATACGCTTTGCAAGGCGGTGCGCACCCTCGAAGACAAGTTCGACGGTCTCGAGCTCAACCACGTCGTTCGGAGGCACAACGGCAGCCCGACGAACTTCGCCAAGATCGCCATTTGGAGAGCCCCGGTTCCCCCGACGTCTTCACCAAAGACCTCGCGACTCCTTCCGTCACGATCGAGGGGCAAGGGGAGGCCTCGGAAGATCGTTCCAACCCCCTCGGGGGGCTGGAGGCACGCCCAAGGCCCCCTCGACATCCGAGGCCCCCTCGACTTCCGGAGCATCCTCGGCATCAAAAGCCGAGGTCATGGAGATCGACGGAGGGGATCCAGAGGCCGACCCCAAGCCGGACTGGAGAAAGCCATACCTCGACTGGATCATCCGAGGGGTCCTCCCCGAGGACTTCAACCAAGCCAGCGCACCGCAAGAAGAGCGAAGTCCTTCGTCGTCATCGAGGGACGAGCTCTACAAGCGAAGCCCCTCGGGGGGTCCTGCGGCGATGCATCACGGTCGAGGAGGGGCGCCCCTAGCACACAAGATCCACGCCGGTGTCTGCGGCCACCACGCCGCTCCACGCTCCCCTCGTCGGCGCTTTCCGGCCGAGGGGATTCTACTGGCCGACCGCGGTCGCCGACGGCGCCGAGGTAGTACGCACTGCGAAGGATGTCGATATTACGCTCGTCGAGACGCACCTGCCGGCTCAGGCGCTCAGACCATCCCGATCACGTGGCCTTTCGCCGTGTGGGGCTTGGATCTGGTAGGACCCCTCAAGAAGGCGCCCGGGGGCTTCACTCATCTGCTCGTCGCTATCGACAAATTCTCCAAATGGATCGAGGCGCGCCCCGTCACCAACATTTGGTCCGAGCAGGCGGTGCTTTTCTTCACCGACATCATCCACCGCTTTGGAATCCTGAACTCTATCATCACCGACCACGGCACCCAGTTTACGGGGGCGAAGTTCTGAAACTTCTGCGATAAGCACCCGGATACGCATCGTCGGTCACCGGTCGCGCGCCCCCGCACGAAGCAGGCAGGTAGAGCGGGCCAACGGGATGATACTTGCAAGGGCTCAAACCTCGGATCTTCAACAAGCTCGACAAGTTCGGCAAAAGGTGGCTCGAGGAACTCCCTCGGTCCTCACGGAGCCTCGGGACAACGACCAGCAGAGCCACGGGTTTCACGCCCTTCTTCCTGGTGTACGGTGCTGAAGTCATTTTGCCTACCGACTTGGAATTCGGATCCCCAAGGTTAAAAGCCTACGACGAGGCCCGCAAACAAGTGGCTCGAGAGGACTCGCTGGACATGCTCGAGGAAGCCAGAGACGCTGCCCTCCTACACTCGGCAAGATACCAGCGGTCCCTTCGACGCTACCACGGCCCGACGGTCCGGACCGAGACCTCGGGGAAGGTGATCTCGGTGCTCCGTCTCCGCCAAGACAACAAAGGACGCCACAAGCTCATGCCGCCACAGGAAGGGCCCTTCATCATCACTGAAGTCCTCAAGCCGGGCACGTACAAGCTTGCTAGCGAGGCCGGCGAAATGCTCAACAACGCTTGGAACATCCAACAGCTACGTCGCTTTTACCCTTAGAAATTCCAAGCATTGTACATACGCTTTGTACCTTTGGTTAAATAAAAATCCTTGGGCGTTTCTCCCAAGTCATAGTGTTTGTCCCCAGTAGGACTCAGGGAGACTTGCTTTAGGCTCACCAAAACCAAGCCTCCCTCGGGGGCTAGAAAGGGGGGAACCCCCTCCTGGAAAGCACCCCTTAAAAAATCTTTTTCGTTTTCCTGGCTATTTTTCGTAGACTCTGTATTCCCGAAAGTCTCACATACTTAGGAAAAAGCACGGCCGAGGTCATCCCAAGGCCAAGGGACGGCCGAGCCGCGAGGCCACCCATGCCCGAGCGCCGTGGCGCCCGCTCGACGCCCTCAGCCAAGGGATGACTCCAAGTGCAGTGGGGAGGCTGCTCAATACAATAAGGTAACAGGGCCGTGATAGCTACTCACGCAGTCCTTACCTTTAGGTAAAGAGCGACCCTCGGCTGCAAAGTATCCTCGCATGACTAAGTAACGAGTCAAACGGATGGGAAAAACGAGGAGATAATGAAAAAGCCAGCACAAAAAACACAAGGTCTCGACGGGCCGATTCACAAAGTGTTTCATAAACACAAAGTCAACATAAACTTTTATTTACATGAGCGCTTGGGCACAGCCTGCAGGGGCTACTGGGGGGCGTCCGGGCCACCAACGTCTTGGGCGGCGACATCCACGGCCTCGGGGCCTCGGGCCACAGCATCCGTGACCTCGGCGTCTCCGGCACCAGCATCTGCGACCTCGGCGGACACGACCTCGGCGACCGCAGCCTCGGCGTCACTAGCTTCCTCCGGAGGAGTGGAGACGACGGCGGGCGCAAAAGTAGCCACCAGTGCGGCGGGAGCCCCGCTCCTCTCGGCCTCCTCGACGAGCTGGGCCAGCACATCGGTCTCGTGCCCCATCTCCTCTTCGGCCACGACAAGCCCCTCGGCGATCCGAGGGAGGTCGAGCCGGTAGTGGGACATGGTCGGCCTGAGCGTATGTGACACGCCGACTTCGGAGGGCCTCCAAAGACACGCGCCTCCACCCGCTGCGGCACCATCGCCCGGCCGCGACACCAAGTTTCTTTGTTGACATTTCTAACGTCGCTACTAGAAATAGAGGTAAATCCCTATCCCAAACAACGGCGTCAAAAATGCTTGTTGGTATTTCTTATGCACAACTAAAATATAAAGGATTCGCAAAGCGCCGCACAGAAAACCATTGTAGCATTTTTAGGGAGTATTCAGGTATCGTTATTTATATTTTACCACTTGGGAAACAATGGAATAAGACATTGATAGTTCACCATCATGTATCTACTAACTTAATACACCAACTAGACTAAAGTAGGGGGTAAATGATGATAGATGATAGGAATTATGTATATATGACACACACATGGGAGAATTCTATGATAAGTAAATAGATAGCTAAAGTGAGAGGACAACGGGAGAGTTCAAGGTTCCTAAATACTTCTCTATTACTAAGGTTCTATAATAACTGATTTATGGTAGATAAAGTAATCACACAATAACACTTTAGAGCAACAGTACCTATCCAACTCTCGAATAAGACTGGGAAGAAGGTAGCTGGGTAAAGGCCGCCAAAAGCTCTACGAAACACCAACTCCGACATGGTGGAATACGAAGACCAACAAAAGCTGTCACCTCGATGGCTACCACAACTAACCATAAGAATCGGGCGCAAACTCAGATAAACACTAGCCTAGACACCACGTCTACGCTAACGATTACTACTCTAGTCACGTACGCTAACTAGAGCACCTAATACAGGTGGAGATCCCATGCTAAAGTATAACAACTATACTAAACATAATATAAAGGCATAAAGTAAATAGAGAAGATAAATATATTAAAGCATAAATCTTACAAGAATAGATACAAAGATATACCAGAACTCTGACGACTCCTGCGAAGACTCCTTTGGAACCCGGGCGTAGCGCCGCTCTCCCTAACTCTCAACTAGAACTACATTGGAAAGTCTAGCCCTAATTCTCTAGAGATGAGAGGCCGTCCGTCGAAGCGGGCCACGAATGGGCTCGGGAGGCGCCCGGCCGGCCGGGGGGGGGCGGGCGGCCCCCAGCCCCAATGGCAGGTGGGCCCCACCTTCGGTACATCGCCTTACGGTGCCTTCTAGAGTCTTCTAGTGTTGGTTTCGGTGTAGAATTGATATCTTTTGACTCCGGACTCGAATATAGCAAATGATATGTCCGTTTCGATCATCTCGACGAGCCTGTCACAATGGTGCACTCCAAATCATCATTTGAGATACTTTTATTCTGTGCAAAATTGGATATACCTGCAAAATGATCGAGAACAACACAACTCGTGGAACTCGTTAGAATCAAACCCTACAACTATGTTTTATGGTTGATATCATGTTATATTGAGCAATAGTTGATGGTATAAAATAGGCGTTAAGGACCGTCAACAAGTTCCCCCAAGCTTACCCTTTGCTAGTCCCTTAGCAAAGCCTAACTACTAAACTTGGATCAGGAGTTGCTATAATATTTTCACTCCTCAAAAGTACACATGCTTTCAAATTGAAATTCTCCTTTGAATTAGACAAAACTGCTCTAACTTTGAAACTTAACCATTTTACCATTAGCTATGGAGCTTTTCAACTTTTGCGTGGGTCTTGAGTAATTGAAAGATAGAACAATCAAGTCAAGCACTATGTCTCAAATTCTTCACTAAACTAATATTCTAGAGTTTTTACAAGTTTTCAAAATAAAACTCAGAGCTTAATTGTATGACACCCTCAAATCTCTTATTGTATGTGATATTTGTGGATCTCACTGAGACATTTATGTTGTCATGCCCTCCTGCAACTAATTATTATAGTGGAGCTCATAGGATTGGCATTAAACACGGACGAGCATACTTGCAATTCATATATTGTAAAGTCAAACAATGCATCCAAAGTGAGTCAAGTCATACAATCAAACCAAGATGTGCATGTGTATGGAGTATGGTGGATAGGTATATATATGGTATTTAGTGGCTAATCCTAATTCTACTTTTGCTCCTTGAAATAAATCTCTCTTTTGAACTTAGAACTTTTCATAGGAAAACATGGGCTATCTTTATTCTTTTTTTTCTCTTCTTTTTTTCTCTTCTTTTTTAATACTTTTTTTTATTTTGCATAGCCACATGCATCCTTTAAATACAATAAATGATTGGAGAGATAACAATAAGAACGTAGAGCATTAAACAAGGGGTTGTCCTATAGGGTATATTTTTTTGTTGTTTACTCCCAGTATAGGAGAAAAATATTTTTAAGGTGGATCTGGATAAAAGTGAAAAATGATTGCGTTTACTCCAGAGTAGGAGCAATGCATATGTAGGTAGAGTGTGTAAGTGATCTTGATTAAAAAGCATGACAAGGCTCTCATAAGGTATACAACAAAGGTTGATGAACTCAATGCAAAGCAAGTAGCATGAATGAGCAAAGGTTTTCCTAATCTAAATGTATATCATGTATGGCTTTGGTAGGAATTCAAACTTTATCATACAAGAACTCATCATGTAAGATTTTCAGAGTTTCAAAAGATAAATCTCTAGAACTTAGTATCGTTAGGAATAAGAAAAATAGTAGCTCAGTCTTTCTCATATCATATCCCTCAATCACCTAGACTTAGCTTAAGCATATGCCTCCACAAGTTTTAGGTTCGAAGTAAGTTCTTATATTAAAACAGTCATATCTAAAACTCGAGAGAATTTAAGGTTGAAAACTTGACACTTGAGAGGAATTACAACAGAGCAACTATTCATCATCTCCAAGACAAAATTTTATTGTTCTTCAGTTTTTATTTAACTCTTAACAACTAAATAGAACTATAAACACACTCTATGATCACACCTTAATATTTGAGTGTTATTTATCTTTTTATTTCTTTTAGACTAATGGACTCATAAGAGACTCTATAGATGTGGACCCTCATGTGCCCACATATTTTTGGTATTTTATGACTATAAGATAGACTCGATAATCGCATAGGTATACTTACCGATAACTAGAGGATGCTCTCCCCCAAGCTGGATGTTATCGTAGTTGAGCATTAAAGCTGAGTGGTCCTCATAGAGGAGCTCATGTTTGTAAGAGCAAGTGTTACTAGGAATACTTCAATCTCATCACTCAAGAAGTTACCTCCTTCACACAGAGGTCAGTTGTGTGTCGGAGAAATGCGCTTCGAGTGACGAAGATAAAGATTTCTGGGTGAGCTAGCTCTTGGAGTCATCCTGCAGAAAGCTCTCACAAAACACTAAAACTCGTGGAACGGTATTAGGATAAAACGTTAGTGGTTAGCCGTTTTAGAGGATTGGGTGTTGTGGAGGTTTCAAAGTATGTTTATGATAACAATATTGCAGCAGGATGCTCAATTAATTTTTTTTGAATTTTATGGGTTTATATGCAGAAAGTATAAATGCATGATATGTATTTTTATTTTATAGGCCACCACAGTGAGAACTCCTATAACTTTTACGCTACAAGGGTTTCATATGGGGCTTAAAGTTTTTTTTTAAGATGCATGAATGCAACCTAATGTATATCTATTTATTTTTATTATTTCCTATGTAATACTAATGTAGAAAACTAAATATGGTTAAGAGAAAATAAATCATGCAATGTAAGAAAGTAAATATGAATAACTACCGATGTTACCTCACGGCGAGGGTTCGATGTTTTGAATCCTCGAACTGGATCCTCCCTTGCAGTAGTTCATTGATCGAGTACTTCGGTTTGCTTCTAAAGATGAGGATTGAGGTGGTGTCTCCACTAGTGGCTTTTCCAATGGTGGTGCCAACTTCTTCCTTTCTTTTTGTTAGCATCTCAAAGCCAATCTTATGTGCATCCTTATTACTAGTTTAGAACTCCCACTTGTAGAATTTAGGGAATCTCCCCACTCTTTGCTTGAAGTGGGTTCTGCTCATAAAGACAAGGTAGAGATCAAGTGCAGAAGCTCTATTGGTGGGAAAACACCAACAGAACTAGAAATTTATTTATTCTCTAACTTTAGGCACAATAAGATTGATGTCTTTTCTCATTGTTCATTTACATCTTAGGTAAGAATATCAAAAGTATAGCATTTAATATTATGAGATAAAGGAGTAGAGTTACTTAACCTATAGAAGGATTGTTCATCTTTATAAGTTATCAAAATTAACATGATGACTATCATCTTCTAAAAATAAGATATATCATATTTGAGCTCATTTGGTTAAGATTGAGATCAAGAGAATGGTGCTATGATGTGTACTCCAAGGTCAAGAGGAAATGATGAACACTTACCTTTAAGATGTTACCTTTATTACTAGAGTATGATGACACCATGTAGTAAAGGATAGATGATTTTAAATGGTCTTTTTCCTTCCTTGCAGCTTGAGTTGATCAATAGCATCTTGTCTCATATGTTGTACTCCTTTCTCACTCTTTTAGACTTTTGTTTCTCTCATTATTTCTTCTCTGCAAGGGATTAGTAGACAACACATACCCGAAGGAATATACTATTTATTTAAAGTATGGATAGTGTTTACCAAGGAGTTAAAGTTTAACTTGTAGCCCATATTTAAATGATTCACCATTATTTCAAATTTTCCAAATAAGGTTAAGGAGAAGATATAATTTTAAAGAATACTTCTAACCTTGATTTGATTCTATGAAATCTCCTAATATGATTTAAATATTTTTATACAAGAGAGGATCAATAGTCTATATACACAACCAAATTCTTTTAAAAAAATATGCTTTGATGTTAGAATGTTTAAGTGATATTTTAAAGCATACTTATAATAGAGTAAGGAAGTTTAAAAGACTAAAGATATTTATTCAAATAGAACCAAGAATATGTAGGTGAACCCAACGAGTATTTTGTTTGTTTTGAGTTTTAGCATAACATGAGGTAAGGATAACTAAGACAATGAGCAACATGGTATAAGATGTTGAATGAAGTTTAAAGTTGCATGAGGCTTGGATAATTGCACCTTATGTCTTGCAGAGTGATTGGTCCACTATCATGGTGAAGTGTAGAAGGTGTTGAAGTGTTCTTTCATCTATTCTTTCGTCTTAGTCCTTTTAATACACTTGTCCTCCTTTCTTTTTCGTTTCGAACCATGATCAGACATTTATTCTTTCTTTCCTACATAAATATTAGTAGACATATACCCGAAGGATTGCAACAAGTTTGGAATGTGGGTTATGGTCCATAATTCATGTGAATTTCATCTATGCTAATGAAAGAATGGACTTCTAGGAATACTTTAGCATAGATTTCTTCTAACAAATTTTGTTAGTAGCTGTACTTTTATATGGTTCAAGGCAAAGGTAACTTGCGACAAAAGATTAAGTGAATAAACCTTGATACTTACAACTCTTCTATGGAGAATGAGCTGTGTCTTCCTTTTGTGCAAAGTTATTGAACCTCATCATATGCCTTGATTCATCTCTGATGTGAGTTCATCTCTTAACTTACCCGAATTAAATTTGAGAGTTTTCTATAAGGGTTAGTCCAACAAAATATCCAATATCTACTATAATAATTTCTAGTTCAATAACCAAACCAAACTCCATGTCTAGTTTGATTAAGGTAGGCTATTTAACCTAAGCACCACGCTTAATTTAAAGGCCTATAAAAGTATGGCGAGTACTTCCAAACCAAAGCATACTATAGTAAACAAAGATAGCATGAAAGCACTTAGAGGTTTACTCAAATAGAGATAAAAGCATGATCATGTATGGTGAGAATATATATATTTTTTTCATTTTAAGTAGAGATGAAAGTGATATGCATATATGCAAGGAACTGAACATCTTTGTGGATTTGATATGAGATGGGGTAGATGCATGGATTATTCAAAGTAAACATGCAAAGTGGAATGCCACAGGATAACTACTCATCAAATTTAAAGCCTATGAGCAAGACTTTCTCACCATTCTTAATCATAACTACCATGACTCACAGTGAGTTGTGCGGCGTCTTTATTCGTCACATATGATGAACTTTGATGTCTTGTGACGATTTTTTTTTTTCTCCAATCTACACATGGTTAGTGAAATATATATAAATGTTTATACATACCGTGAGATGGCAGAGCTTCATTATTGATGGATCATGTATGTTTAGGCACCACGAGTTCTTCAAGTATCTCCTATGTCTTGTTCTTGAGGAATTTCGCCGTAAGATTGAAACAGATTGATATTACGCTTATTCCACAATTCAATAAAATAGGGGGTAATCCTACTAAAGCTAGCGGCAAACTAGATTAGCAGATATCAAGATCAATATCAAAATCTTTATGCCAATTGTTTCCCTGCAACAACGGCGCCAAAAATGCTTGTTGACATTTCTAACGTCGCTACTAGAAATAGAGGTAAATCCCTATCCCCAACAACGGCGTCAAAAATGCTTGTTGGTATTTCTTATGCACAACTAAAATATAAAGGATTCAAGCGCACAGAAAACCATTGTAGCATTTTACCGGGGAGTATTCCGGTATCGTTATTTATATTTTACCACTGGGAAACAATGGAATAAGACATTGATAGTTCACCATCATGTATCTACTAACTTAATACACCAACTAGACTAAAGTAGGGGGTAAATGATAGATGATAGGAATTATGTATATATGACACACACAGGAGAATTCTATGATAAGTAAATAGATAGCTAAAGTGAGAGGACAACGGGAGAGTTCAAGGTTCCTAAATACTTCTCTATTACTAAGGTTCTATAATAACTGATTTATGGTAGATAAAGTAATCACACAATAACACTTTGGAGCAACAGTACCTATCCAACTCTCGAATAAGACTGGGAAGAAGGTAGCTGGGTAAGGCTGCCAAAAGCTCTACGAAACACCAACTCCGACATGGTGGAATACGAAGACCAACAAAGCTGTCACCTCTGATGGCTACCACAACTAACCATAAGAATCGGGCGCAAACTCAGATAAACACTAGCCTAGACACCACGTCTACGCTAACGATTACTACTCTAGTCACGTACGCTAACTAGAGCACCTAATACAGGCGGAGATCCCATGCTAAAGTATAACAACTATACTAAACATAATATAAAGGCATAAAGTAAATAGAGAAGATAAATATATTAAAGCATAAATCTTACAAGAATAGATACAAAGATATACCAGAACTCTGACGACTCCTGCGAAGACTCCTTGGAACCCGGGCGTAGCGCCGCTCTCCCTAACTCTCAACTAGAACTACATTGGAAAGTCTAGCCCTAATTCTCTAGAGATGAGAGGTTATCCATTCAAGGGACGCCTCTACATCTCCATAATGTGGTGCCCTCAGGGAGGGGGGTCTACCTCTTTATTTATAGTCTAGAAAAGCCTCCACCTCTTCTAGACAGGCGATGTGGGACTAATTCAACCGGCAATAATGGAGATGTAAACCCTAAGGCGGTAAGAGGCCGTCCGTCGAAGCGGGCCACGAATGGGCTCCGGAGGGCGCCGGCCGCCCCGGGGGTGGGGCGGGCGGCCCCACCCCCGTGGCAGTGGGCCCCACCTTCGGTACATCGCCTTACGGTGCCTTCTAGAGTCTTCTAGTGTTGGTTTCGGTGTAGAATTGATATCTTTTGACTCCGGACTCGAATATAGCAAATGATATGTCCTTTTCGATCATCTCGACGAGCCTGTCACAATGGTGCACTCCAAATCATCATTTGAGATACTTTTATTCTGTGCAAAATTGGATATACTGCAAAATGATCGAGAACAACACAACTCGTGGAACTCGTTAGAATCAAACCCTACAACTATGTTTTATGGTTGATATCATGTTATATTGAGCAATAGTTGATGGTATAAAATAGGCGTTAAGGACCATCAACACTGCCGCCGGCTTCCTCGGCCTCCACCGTGGCCTTGAGCATTTTGTGGCCTCCCGCATCATGGTCTCAAGCTCGCCCTGCGCCGAGTTATAGGCGGCTTGCGAGGCGGAGAGAGGTTCTCCTCCAGCTCTGTCACCCCTACCCTGCAGTGCAAGAACCCGAGAGTTAGGCTCTCGGGCGGTGTAACTTCTGAGCACGAAGGCGATCCACGGCTCTTACCTCGCGGTGGCCGCGGAGGGTCTCGTTCTCGCCGATCCCGGCAAGGCCACGTCGCCCGGCTTGGGTACTCCTCGCCCGGACGAGGCGCTCGGCCTCCGAGGCCTCCCGGCTTGTCGGACAGGGACTTGATGGAGTCCCGAGGCCAGCGAGGCCTCGGCGACCATCGCCTCCTTCTCCGTCGGGCTGGTCAAGGCTCTAGCGTGGCCCGCCCGCCGCGTCCACGGCGAGGGTAGCGTCCTCGCGTGCCGTCGCGGCCTCGGCTGCGGCGGGAGGCGGCGGAGCTTCTCGAGCTCGGCGTCCTTCTCCGACCACGGCCCGTTGTCGGTTTGGGAGACTAGCCCCTTCTGCTGAAGGTACTTTGTCGTGAAGGCCGGCGCCACGGAGAACCTCCGACTTCCCGCTCGGCGTCTGCGCCAAATCACGCAACCGCGCTCTGGCCCGGTCGATCGGCTGAAGAGCGCTCCGGAGGAAAGAGGGCGAAAAGCTCACTCACCGAAGCAAGGGGAGCTCACGGCACAACCACGACACAATGGTCGGGGCGGCCTTCTACCGTAGCGGTCAGCCTTGGTCCGCCACGCTCACCAATTCTCCCCTCCTTGGCGTCGTGCGGCGCAAAGGCCCCCTCGCCTCTCCGGGGGCCCCAGGCGGGCGCTCTCCGAGCAAGGTGGGCTCCCCGCCCGGGCTGCTCACCGGGCAGCTCCGGCCGAGCCGTGGCACCCACGGTGGGCGCCTCGGTCACTAGCCTCGGCGGCTCCTCCCTCGCCAAAGGTGGCACCCGCCTCGGTGTCCACGGCTTGGCAGTGAAGGGGCCGAGCTGGCTCGCCTCGGTCATAGCCGCGTCGGCCCGTAGCTTAACCGCCTTGAGCTCCTCCACCGCTATCTCGGGCGACAGGAGTCTACCGGGCCGACACGGCCCGGGATCACCACGTCGTCCTCCTCGCCCGGGCGCCTCTGCCCGTCCGGCAGTCTTGGGGCCAGGCCGGCCCTCGACCCGGGGCGCCACGGGCACGCCCGGTCTCTCGTGACGCTGGCAGCCCGCCTCTGCACCGCCGAAGGACTGCTCCGTGGGGGCGGTTCCTCGGCGGCCTTCTCCTCTCCTCGGTCCAGGCCGTCGCCTCGGCTTGGCGGAACCAAGATCGCGCTCCAGGCCCCCGCCTTGCATTGTTCCCGAGGGCGAGGGGGCGCGCGTCCACTTAACGGCCGTGCGCTTCAAGCTGGGATGGGGACAAGGCGGAAGTTAGCCGTGCGCTTCAAGCCGCGAACGCCAAGAGCCCGACGACAAGGTGTAAACACCCTTACCCGCGCACTTTAATCCTAGCTCCAGAAGGGACCCGCCTGGATGGCGGGAATGTCAGGCGCCCGGATGGCTGCTCGCACGGCATGGCGTCTACCGCGTGGTCTCCGACCCGCCGGGCCGACGCTGGACAGCTGTGGGGACGAGCCTCTGCGGGGGAGGGCTCGGCGACCTCCTTCCCCGTGACGTCACGCCTCCTCTCCGGGGCACGCCCCAGCGCTGGGGCATCACGTGGCCCCAAGTCCGGCAGCCGAGGAGGCGAGCCTCTCCCGGCAGCCCCTCCGGACGGCGGCGCCGGGCGACGAACTCGCCCGCCCGGGCACGCGACGTCACCTCCCGGGATCAATCCCCAGGCAGCGGCTCGGCTCGTCCTCATCCCTCCTCCTCCTCACCATCGCCGTCGTCGCCGTCGTGCTCGGTGGTGTCGGACGGCGTCCCCGCTAGAGGGAGACCCTCTCGCTCTGGCGCCGCGCCTTGGCCGAGGCAGGTCCTCCCTCTCCTTACCTTTGCGGGTGTTGCGCACCGCGGCACTCTCCTTCTTCTGCTTCTCCGCCTCCGCGCTCGCGGTGGCCGCCTTCTCCCGCGGCGATCGGGGCTTTGCCTTTAGCCTCTCCAGCAGCCCCTACAAAGCGCGGCGGCCCGGGATCGGCGTGGGGAAGAAGAAGAAGAAGAACTGAGAACGCCTGACAGGCGGAGGAAGCGGGTCTTACCAGACTGATGTAGTCTTTGTCCGGCCGCATCGGGATTCTGAGCAACTGTGAATGCTCCACCGATGCCGCCTGCTTCGTCCGGTCAAGGACCTCGGCGAACCCTAGGTCCTCGGCCGCCATCCGGGTCCCTCCCGGGGGTTGCCGTGCCGCATGTCATCTGGCCAGCGTACCGCCGATGCATGGCGGCGTCGCAGCGCCGCTTGTGGAAGCCGGCGATCACCGCCGAGGCGTCGGACCCTCCCCAGTCGAGGCAGCGCCAGGCGGCAAACACCTTCCTCGGCGGGGTCACCCTCTCGGGGATCGGCTCCTTCGCCCACGGCGGCGGCTCGAGTCGAACACCTTCCGGTGTAGGCAGGCAGGTGGCCACCGTCGTTGCGAAGGTAGAACCACTTCTTTGTGCCAACCGCAGATTCAGTGGCAAGCCTCGCCGGGATATAGTCCCCTTGATTGCTGGATCGCGGTACAACGTCGTGAGGCTGGGCTCGGACGGCCAACCTCTTCCCCTTCTCCTTCCCCTTCTCCTTCTCACCCCGGGCGGAGATTTCAGAACAAAGTGGCCTCGAAGAAGTAGAGCCACGAGGTCGGTGGGCGTCGGCCAGGAAGCCCTCACCACAGCGCCACGAAGGCGACCCCGCGTGAGTGATGCGGTTGGGGGCGAGGTTGTGGAGCTCAAGCCGTAGTGCTCCGGGAGCGCCGCGAAACGCCCACCGGCATCCCGAACCCACGCTCGTGGAACGACGTGAAGCTCACGACGCGTACCCGGTGGAGGCGCTGGTACTGATCATCCGGCGACGGCACGATCCACTCCGGCCGCCGGAAGTCGTTCGAGCGCTCAGAGTCCCTTCTCCACCAACGCCACCGGCTCCGCCTCCGTCACGGAGCAGGGACTCCCAATCTACCACGCCAACAACACCGGCCTTGGGCGCCATCGCGAGAGTGGGATCGAGCGAGGAGGGCGGCGCGGGAAGTCTCTCTTTCTCTCCCCTCTCCGGCAAGCTCAAGAGATTTTTTTCTCGGGCGGCGGAGAAGGCAAAGGCGAAGCAAAGAACGGCAGATACAAAGGAAAGGCCAACACGGCCGCCGCACGGTATTTATACTAGATGCGCCCTCGCCGCTTCCTCCTCTTCGCATTAAATGCGTATCGGCCCACGATACGCCTACTCGACACACGCCGCAAGACGACCGAGGAGACCCGCACGGGTGGCCGCGACCACACGGGCTTGGTGCGCCCACATGCGTTACACGGCACGCTTTCCCGCAAAAGATCCGGAACCCACGAAGCCGGGGCCCTCGCCACCGCGCGTGGCCTGGAATGGAAAACGCAGCGCCGCACATCACATCCTCCGTGGGACCCGCGGGCGCTGCGCACGGCAACCGCCATGACGGAGAAAGTGGGGGCCGCCACCGCTGGCGGCGCCCACATCCCAGCGGCCGCTGAAAAGTCGCGCCCACGCCCCACGACAAAGGCAAAACAAGAATTCCTTCTCCACGAAGGAGCCGGGCGACGGCCCACTTACGGTCGGGGCTTCGCGGGGGCGGCCCATATAAGGGGTTCGACGGCCACCCAGGCGGCAGAGTCGGGGGCCTCGGACGGCCTCATACACAGCTGACCCCAGCGCAAGCGGGGGCCGTCCCTGCAGCATCCGAGGCCAGCATGGCAGCCCGAGTAAGGGGATCCTGCGTGGGAAGAGCGCCGAGCCCCTCGGGACCGGCGGGACGGGACCCGAGCCCCGCCTCGGGCATACAGGTGCGAGCTCTTATGAACCGCGCCTCGGGGCCAACCCCTAGCGAGCGGGGGCACGGGCGGTTCACTTGGATTCTCCCGCTAACAACTCACCGGATCTAGTCGTGTTCGACACTCGTCGGCGATAGCACGACAAAGTTCACCCTCCTCCCAGTGGAAGGGAAGCCGAGGTGCGTAAGAAACCGGGCGAGTCCCAATTGGGTTCCCCTCATCGCTACGGGGGGCTCGGGGGCTTCCCCAATAGCGAACAATTCGGGAAAACGCCCCAAAAACCAGCCGAACCCCGGACGAGCCGACGGCCGGGGGGGGGCTCAAGAAGCGGCTGTCTGGTCCCACCAAAAAACGCACTAGCCCTCGGACGAGTGCCCTCACTCGCCCAAGGCCTCGGGGGGCTACACCCGGCGGGTGCGCTCGCGTGCCCCCGCCGGAGAGCATGACTCTCGAGACAAGCCTCAAAACCACGTCGTGCGAGCTAAATGCAAGCCTTCGAAGGAGTCCCAAACTCCTCCGAAGCCTCGGGGAACTACACCCGAGATTAGCTTCAGCGCACCCGCGCGGAAAGTATCGATGGCAACCGAAGAAGCACGACCTCGGCCTACGAACGAGTGTTCCCACTCCTTGAGAGGCTCGGGGGCTCTTGTCGGGGACCAAAATAAGGGCCCCTTAAGGGAAAGCCCAACAAACGCAAACTTCGGCCCGGCCAGGCCTCCCATTTCCGCTATCTAAGCCACGGCGGGAGCGGCGCTGCGGCCTCGCGGCCCCGTCCGAGCCCACCCCACTAAGGGTTCGGACGGGCGCCGATTATCCGCCTCGCCCGAGCCCCGGCCACGGGGGGCCTCGGACGAGCCTCCACTCTCCGTCCCGCCCGAGCCCCGACCGGCGGGGCCTCGGGACGAGCCGCCAACTTCCGTCCCGCCCGAGCCCCGGCAACCGGGCCTCGGATGGGACACGTCGCCCGCAGTCAAAGACCGTACCACCGATTTGGCGCATATCCACCACCGCCCGTGTCGGGGAGCACTCCATGTTCGGCGGGGGGGATGGGCATGCCCCCGTCACGGCCCACGCCGGCAATCATGCTTACGCGGTCTCCACGATGGAGGCCACGCCCGCCCGGTGGGGCACTGTCTTTGCCCTAACCCTCCGCCGAGGTCCCATCGCCGGGACTCCGGGGCGCCGTCGCCACGCCAAGGCCACGCCGGCCGGCGTCACCCCTAGTGCGGGAGTGGGCGGGCGCCCATCCCGGTCGACCAACAGTCCACCCGTGAGCCCCGAGCACGGGATGGGTGACCGCCGAGGCGGCGGCCGTCCGCGGCGCTCCATCCACTTCCCCGTGCGGCGGCGAGCTCCGAGGCCTCCCGAGCCTCGGCCTCCATGCGGGTCAAAGCTACAGGGCTGGCGCCCCCTCGACGCACTCCACCAACTCCAAGCAGGGGACGTCCGTCATTCCGGACAACGAGGGGGCAAGGAGGCGACATCGCCTTTGCCTCGTCACGGTCAGGGACGGTCGGCCACGCCGAAGCCTCGTCGAGGGAGGATGGAAACCCATGACCCAGCCCACGAGCACGGCCTCTTGTAAGGCCCTTCTTCCCCTTGCGGCTATAAAAGGGGAAGGAAGGGGGACCCTTAGATGACGAGTTCACACACACGAAAGCCCGATATTGGCACTTCACTCGATCACCACGAGACTTGGGACACCGTCCCTCTCTCACTGCTTGTACACCCTACCTACGAGCACTTTGGTGCGAGATAATACAAGAACGCCTCCCCCCACTGGACGTAGGGCCTTCTCTTGCCCGAACCAGTATAAATCCTTGTGTTCATCTTGCACACCATCCGGAGTTGGGAACACGCACCACAAATTCACTCGTTGGAGCTAGAGCCACCAGTTCTAGCACCGACAGGTGTTTTCTGATCTCTTTCAGGAAGGAAGCTGAGCGGAGGTTCCGAACCTCCGCCGCGACGATACCGGAAGGCGGAGGTTCTTTGGAAGACGTATGGCGTTCCGGGGGCGGCCTCGAGGCGGAGGTCCGAACCTCCGCCCAAGTTTAAAGCCCACGGTGGCGGCTAATGAGGAGCTCGAATGCGGCCCAGCCCACGACAAGGCACGGGATAAAGACCGCGATGCCCCTAGGGGGAAATGTAGCAGTAGAGGCTAAGTCAAGAATGCCCCTAGGGTTTGAGGGGTAGGATTGTAAAGATCAAGAGGATACTGTCAGGGGATCTCCTATAAAAGGGGGAGCTCACTACTGTTGTAGAGGTTGGTTGTTGAAATAATTAATGAGAACATTTATTTTCGGTGCGATTATCAAAGCAGTTCATTCTTTCCCATCTGAGGGAGCAAGGGCTGAAGGCCCCCAGGACTAGGCGGAGGTGCCCGGCACCGCGGGCGACCTCCGCTCACTCCCCCATTTCGCGTCATATTGTCGGCTAAGACCTCTTCCGCCAACATACCTCCACCCTTAAAAAAAAAAATCTAATTTTATGTATTATCAGGTGCTTTCTTTGCTTCACTGCTTATTTTCTTAACCCCTCTTTTATCTTCAAGTGTAATACGTTCTTTTACAACTTTAGATAACTTTAATCTTAGTTCTTTTATTAACCAGTACAAAACGAACAAGAGTATAAATTGGACATATAAATAAACACTAATAGAGTAATTTGGATGTGATGTGCTTTCACAGTATGAACATTCAAGTATATTGCTAGACCTACATTAACAGAGCAGATGCATTTTTTTTTATGCATTGTTGGACCTGTTCAGAGTGGCTCAAGTCACTCTGAAAGTACAGGCTCGCTTGAGGTTTTTTACCTTTCCTCTGTGTATGCTAAGTCACTCTGAAAGTACAAGTTCGCTTGAGGTTTTTTTCCACCTTTCCTTTGTGTATGCTAGCTACGGATATGTATTAAACCACGAAAGCCTGACGAAGGTTGTTAAGTCTGCTGATATAGTCATCTCAACGGTGGGTCCCCGCCAAGATGGCGAGCAAACAAGGATCATTGCTGCAATCAAGGAGGCAGCCAATGTCAGGGTCTGTTCTAACGCTTTTACTGGAATTTTTGTAGACTCCATTTGTAATCTTTTGATTTCTGCAAGTCCCATATATCTAGCAGCCGCGACAGCATTGACAAAGGGACAATGAGCTCGTGTGGAATTGCTAATGAGGAAGAAGAAGATTGTTTTTTCTAAATAACCTCTCGAGAAGTTCACAAATACTTAATTTATGTGTTCGGGGAATTTTGTTTATGCCAACCACTAATCTTTTGTTTTAAACAATCAAGTCTTGTCGCTGGATGTGAGAGTACTAAGTTTAAAAACTTAAATAACACACTTTCTGAGTTTGAAGACCGGGATGATACTACACCCTCACAAGTTCGAGAGTCAACCATAAACTTTACTAAAAAAAAATCCAAAAACTGCACCTAAAAAACATGGGCCTAAATAAAATAGCAGGCGCTCGGCCGCTGCTTGGCTTGGTCTCTTGCTATTTGATGGATCTCACGAGTCACGAGTGACGCCACTTGGCCGTCTGATCTCACGAGTGACGACGATTTGACAGAGTGACGAGTACGTATACATACGGGCAGTTCTGCATGCAACTCTCACGTCGAGCAAGCATTGCTTGGGACTTGGGAGCACATCACCAGCTAGCTGCTGGCTTGCTTATCAGTTCAAGAATAATTATATTGTTGGTACCTGGATCTCCATAAATTAATGGCGTCTGCAGGGAAGAGCAGGATCCTGGTGGTCGGCGGCACGGGGCACCTGGGGCGGCACGTCGTGGCGGCGAGCGCGCGGCTGGACCACCCCACCGTGGCGCTGGTCAGGGACACCGCCCCCTCCGACCCCTCCAAGGCGGCGCTACTCAGGAGCTTCCAGGACGCCGGCGTGACGCTCGTCGAGGGCGACCTGGACGACCAGGCCAGCCTGGTGAGCGCGGCCAAGGGCGCCGACGTGGTCATCTCCACGGTCGGGTCGCCGCAGATCGCCGACCAGACCAAGCTCATCGACGCCATCAAGGAGGCCGGCAACGTCAAGGTCAGCCACTCAGCCAGTCGGTCGATCGATCGTGTTTGTATTGTACTACTAGCTTGTGTTCTTCTTTCTTCCGATCCCCTTGCTGCACTGCAAATGCAATTGCGCGCAGAGGTTCTTCCCATCGGAGTTCGGGCTGGACGTGGAGCATGCGCGGGCGTCGTGGAGCCGGGTAAGTCCGTGGTCGCCGGCAAGGTGGCGATCCGGCGCGCGACGGAGGCCGCGGGCGTCCCCTACACGTACACCAGCGCCGGCTACTTCGCGGGCTTCGCGCTCCCCAGCATCGGGCAGTTCTTCCTCCTCGGCGGCCCGCCGGCCACGGACAAGGCGGTGGTGCTCGGCGATGATGGCGACGTCAGGGCGGTGTTCGTGGAGGAAGGCGACATCGCGGCGTACACGGTGCTGGCCGCCGACAACCCGCGCGCGGAGAACAGGACGCTGTACATCAGGCCCCCCGCCAACGCGCTGTCGCACAACGAGCTGCTGTCGCTGTGGGAGGAGAAGACCGGCAGGACGCTCCGGCGGGAGTACGTGCCCGAGGAAGCCGTGCTCAAGCAGATCCAAGGTTGGTTATATTTATAATTCGTTGATCGATCGATCATGCATGCAGGTTTGAATGAACAGATGAGGATAACGACGGTGTGTGTGTGCAGAGGCGCCGTTCCGGCTGAACGTCGTGCTGGCGATCGCGCACGCGTCGTACGTGCTCGGGGAGCAGACGTGGCTTCGAGATCGACCCGGCGAAGGGGGTGGACGCCACCGAGCTGTACCCGGACGTCAAGTACACCACCGTCGACGAGTACCTCGACCGCCTCCTCTGATTCGTGATCGATCGATCTAGCGTGCGTGCGTGCCTACGACTTGTTGTTGTACACTGGCCCCATCGTTGTTTTCAATCCATTCCTCGGTATATGTTTGTATCTCCCACGCGAAATCTCAAAGGAAATTAAATAGCCACATCTCTTCAGTTAAATATAAACACATGTTGAAGTTTGATACGTATAGTCACGTACGTAATGCTCGAATGCTACGTATTTCTAGAATATGCACACACCTTTCAGGTCAAAGTTGTTTGTTTGGCCGCACGGCGATACTTGCACGGTCATTATTATTTTTGGCTTTATTCGCTTATTACAAGTTGAGTGTTCATCAGATAAATCACGACCGCGTGCACGTGGCAGGGGTACGTACTCCATTTATTCGTCATGTTTGCTTGTCTTATGAGTCGAACTTATCAACTCTTCGACTAGTATTTTTCTCTCACAGCAAATAAGTCGATTTGTCTTATCCACTAATTTATATAACCAGCCGAATGCCCTGATTATTATTAGTCCCTTTTATTTACATGTCTGTTGTATTAGGTATAGATGAGTAAAAAAAAATTATATCTTTGACTACCGATTGAAATAGCTTCATGGAATCATACAACCCCTTCTTTAGTAGGGGGACGTATCCGATTGAAACTGGCTTCGTGGAAAAATACAACCAAACTACGGTAAAAAAGTCGTCTAAATTCACCAAAAAATTCACACATGTAGATGATATGATGATACACAACCTTGTAAAATATCTTATCGTTTGTAAAATATATAAAATAACAAAAATATTCTATCCGGATGATTTAGTAAATTTTGGACAACTTTGGGCAAGGCCGCATCATCATGAATATACATAAAAAAATATTCTTTTAGTAAATATGCTCCTGTGAATGAACAATTTTGGAAGATATGCACCATCATGAGTATACATAAATTCTCAGTCCTGAGTAGTCAAACAAATAAATATATTTAAAAATATAAATATGGACATTATTTTTTAATAATTTAATTAAAATTAGAAAATTGACTTATCTTAAACCTACAATTACATTTTTTCCTCTAAAACTGACGAAGTAAATCACACACTAAAAAAAATCAGAGGACTGGAAATAGTTTATTATGCACACATGCTTGTGTGCAAAACCATCTTCAAGCAAACAAAATCCCCGCATCTCCTCCCACTGATCCCGTCGTCCGCAGGCCTCACATCCTCCGCCTCGCCAGTCGCCACGGTCGCTCGCGGTCTCGCTCCGGCAAACCCAATGGCCGCCGCCGTCCCCAACGGCCACCCCGCCGCCGCCGGCGGCGACGACGACGCGCCCCTCCCGCTTCGTCGTCGCTGGTGTTCCTGGGCACGGGGTGCTCGAGCGCGGTCCCGAACGCGCGGTGCCTGATCCAGCCCCCCCCGACCCGCCCTGCCCCGTCTGCTCCCAGTCCCTCTCCGTCCCGCCCGAGCTAAACCCGAACTACAGGTGCCGCCTCGCCTCGCCTCCTCTCGCTCCTCCTCCCTAACCTTGTGAGACTTTAGACCGTCGTGTTGCGCCGCGGGGGTGCTTAGCGTGTTTATATACCAATCATCACAGGGTCGGTGCGGATCTGTGATGGCGTGAGATCAGGGAGCTTTGGCCTGGTTATTGCTAATAATTTGTGCGGGATATGATGCTTAGGATGATTAGTTTTAGCAGCAATCTGAATACTATGAATCAATCATTCTGTCTGCAGCTGAAACAGCTGTCTCGATGGCGCATTTGCATTTGCAGATATTTTTGAAATCAAATGAATTGGACTCACAGGCTATGCACATTTTTATTCATTAACACTACTTGGCCAGGCTTTCTATTTCATCTGTAAAATATGAATGATATTAATTGATATCTTACTAACTTGCTTATTTCCAGTTTTTGTTTCTACATTTGATCCTTATGGCAGAAATCACAGTTCACTTTCTCCACTCTCTGTTCCTTTTCTAATGTATACAGGAGACACAGTAGTATTGCTGAGGCTTAGATTATATGTGATTATGTGAGGTTAGAGCATTGTTACCTTTTTTGTTCAGGAAAGATCATGTATATGACGAAATCAGTAGCTAGGCAAAAGAAGAAGGTGTGTATAAGATGCAATTGCACAATGGCATGAAAGTAGGATAAGTTTCATTTATCCTTGTAAATCAAACTTAGTTTCATGTATTTTTATATTATGAAGAAACTTTGAAATGGTTGAGCTCTGTTCATGCTTGTACGCACAGTAGTATTGCTGAGGCTTAGATTATATGTGATTATGTGAGGTTAGAGCATTGCTACTTTTTGTTCAAGAAAGATCATGTATATGATGAAATCAGTAGCTAGGCAAAAGAAGAAGGTGCGTATATTAGATGCAATTGCACAATGGCATGAAAGTAGGATAAGTTTCATGTATCCTGGTAAATCAAACTTAGTTTCATGTATTTTTAGATTACGAAGAAACTTTGAAATGGTTGAGCTCTATTCATGCTTGTACGCTTGGCTGATACCTTCTCTAGGATCAGATTTAATTCTTAATAGTGACTTAGGACTATATTATGCTTGTTAATGTTTTACTTGACGGAAAGTAAATCAAAACTTCATTCTGAAATGTTTCTAGAATTCTGTTGCACCTGAACAAGGTTGATGAATAATTTATGCTTAATTGCTTATATGTGCATTTCATGCAGGTGCAATACTTCTCTTCTGATTGACTATCGCCAAGATGAAGGTACACATAAGTATATTATAATTGATGTGGGGAAGACATTCAGAGAACAAGTGCTGCGATGGTTTGTTCGCCACAAAATCCCTTGTGTTGATTCTGTGAGTCCCTGATATGCTCTTCTTTGCTTTAGTTTTTCGAACAGTTTATTTCAAACCAAAAGGCCAACTACGAGATAGTTCAAAATGACTGTAAAAAAAACTATGTGTTTTGCATACTCATGGTACACTAACACCTCTTTCTTATTGCTTACAGATTATTCTGACTCATGAGCATGCAGATGCAATCTTGGGCCTTGATGATGTTCGGGTCGTACAGCCATTTAGTCCCACAAATGATATTGATCCAACCCCAATTTATCTCTCTCAATTTGCTATGGATAGGTAATTTTGTTTAAACTTTGATGGCATTGGTAGTGCACTATTGCTCTTTTCAAAATTATAAGTATATTTCAGTAAGGAATGCATGTGATTTGTTTAATCATAGTTATACTGGACTTAGCTGACTGTCTCTCACAATATACACTAGGAACTGACTTCTCCTGCACAGAATTTACCACTTCAGCATGTTTCATGAGAATTAAGTTACTGAAAACAAGTATCTTTAAATGAACATGGACTACCGTTTCTGTATGCCCTAGTTTTCTATGTAGCTCTCTTGTCCAATCTTATATACATTTTCTAGCATTGTCATCCTTTTTCTGGTAAGGGTTTGTATTTCATTTAGTCTTATCATGTTTCATCATTGCCTTACAGCCAATTTGTAGTCATTGGGTAGAGACAATAGACGAGAATTGTACATTTGTACTCATAGTTTCAATCTAATACAGCATCTCCCAAAAGTTCCCTTATTTGGTCAAAAAGAAATTGAAGGAAGGGGAGGAGGTCAGGCGAGTTGCCCAACTTGACTGGAAAATAATTGAGAGTGATATTCAGAAACCATTTACAACTTCAGGGCTAGAGTTTGTTCCCTTGCCGGTAATAAGCAACATTTCTGTTCAACTGCATTTTATTTTGCTATGCATTTTTTCTTAATTTGTATTCATATCAGGTGATCCATGGTGAAGACTATATTTGTTTGGGTTTCCTTTTCGGAAGAAAGTCAAAAATTGCTTACATATCAGATGTTTCGCGGTTTCCCCCAAGCACAGAACATGGTAACCTCCTGTCTGCTAATCTTTTTTTTAACCATCTTATGCTGCCATGTTGCCTGTGCTTTTTTTTTTTTTTTTTTTTTTGGAATAAAGTTCACAAATGATAGGAGAGCAGGGTGGTGACTCAGTTTAGGTTTTGGTTGAGATGAATTACCCTAGTAATGTCCTGTGCTATTATATGTTAACATCTTTTTTCTTGAACACAGGTTTTATATTTTAACATCTCTGCTTATTACTCACCATAATACAGTGTTCCCCTACCGCAGAAAGTGCTGTGCAATATATAATTATGATAAATATATTAATACTGATTTATGGACCTGTAAACTTATAGGCACATGGGGCTTGGGAAATAAATATCCATCGAGGCATATTGTATAGATGCATTGTGACTTTGTGAGGTTTTGTAGATTTGTTGCTTGTTTCTCCTTGTTTGATTGTACATGTACTTATGTTTCAGCAATTTCCAAGTCTGGAGGAGGCCAACTGGATTTGCTCATCTTGGATTGCCTATACAGGGTTAGTTTCTTTAGCTCTTTCTATTTACTATGCAGTTGTTTTCCCCTTCTGCTGCTCGTTCTGTATTTGTTTCTTGATTCACATTAAACAACAGAACTTTTATCAAACCACAGTTCACTAGTTGCTACAATTACAGAATGACAGATGTCTCTGAATACTGAGGGACATGTTGAAATGGGGAAACACCATTTCTCAATTTCTCTTTTGCTTTAATCTTGAAATTGATGAGTGCACATAGTAAGAAAATTTTCAGTGCCAGTAATATTATATGGGATGAACATTTATGTTTTTCAAATATCACAAGCATGATCTGTTGATTTTGTATCAAACATAACCCACTAGATTCTTCAAATCAATTTTGGAACATTGACTGCAACAGATAGATGATATTGAACATCCAATAATGTCAGATATTTTTTATTTTGGTTATGGAAGTAATTCTTCACTTTGCACTTAAGTACTAGTTACATAGCAGTTGATTTACCTTGTAATTCATGGCAATACAATTGCTATTATTTAAGGACATTTGATCATTAGTTAGCAGTGTTATATTGCATCATCATCTTCACTAATTTCTTGCATCTCTGACATGTGAACAGACGGGCTCTCACAATGTGCACCTATGTTGGGACCAGGTTGGTTTTCATATCATTGCACTCTTTCATAATTTGTAAGCAAACTGTTTTCCTATTTCTTGTATATTCTGTATGCATGATTTATGCTTATATTATGATCTTATGCAGACACTAGATGCTGTTAGGAGGATTTGCCCGAAAAGAGCATTGCTCATTGGGATGACCCACGAGATGGATCATCACAGGGACAACCAAACATTGGAAGAATGGTCCAGGAGGTAAGGCCTTCCCTCTAATACTTTAGATGTGTGCAGACACAGGCTCATGTATCGTATAAGTTGACATAAAGAAAATGTGCAAATGGAAGCAATGCCTTCTTTTTTCCTTATTTGAACACGATCTTATCATAGAGAGTTCTCACACCTGCCACGTGCTCATTTACTGCTGCTATTTTGTTAAAAAGCAGATGCTTTACCGTGCATGCTCATGTTCTGTCATTTGGAAATGCAGGGAGGGGATAGATGTGCAGTTAGCTCGTGATGGCCTTCGTGTCTACATTGATCTGTAACCGTGAAAGGTACAAGTCTCTGCCTTTGTTTTGACTGTAGCGATCACATTGCTTTGTTCATTATCATGGTCCATTTGGTTAACACTTCACTGTCCGGCATACCGTGCATACGATGCTTGTCGGTTCACTGACACTCTACTCTGCTTTGCATATCAGGACCATGCCACACACTCAGTGAACCGCGACAGGTTTTTCTGGCTGCTGTCAACGTCCAGTCCCAATTGTGAAGAAAGTACAAACTGACTAAAAAGGCGAACAACCTGTTTGGTGCATCATTCTTCGTCTAAATAATTTTGTTAAAGTAGATACATACTATAGCCCATTTTTAAAACATTTTCGAAACGACAAATAAAAAGGGACGGAGGGAGTAGCCCATTTTACATTTCTCTAGTTTTCTTTTTCTTTTTGAAAGGTACATTTCGCTAGTTTATACGTGAATCTCTGAATAAATTAAAAAGAGAGTAGTCATTAGCCAGCAGCTGTTTCAGTGTCCCCACGAATCAATGGCAGTCTTCTCGGTAAGCTAGTTGAATGTTCGTGTCAATTGGCACTTCAATTGAGCATGTGAATTTTTCCTCGGACAGGGCCGGGTCATGTATTATATGTAGTACAAGTACTCAATCGTAAGAGGAAAAATCAGAGCAAGCAAAGCATGTGAGTACCGCAAGCTTTTTGAAACAGGTCACGTTTCATGGTTGGTGTTCGTGCCAGACCGCTGCACAATCTTCGGAACTCGTGCTTGTGAAGAAGAGCACACAGATGACTCCAAAGGTTAAATTAAATCGATTTTGTAGTGCTATTGTTTCATTCTCAAATCTCAACACACTGAATCTCTTTCATTTTATTTTTTTTGAAGCTCTGATTGTCTGAATCGCAACCTTGGGCTTCCAAAAAAAAAATGATGTTAATAATCCAGGCCGGCAGGGGCAGGCTCACCTGGCGCCCGCACGCACGCACGCAGGGGCAGCAGGGTCAGTCGGCCAGGTGTGTGTGAGAGTCTGAGAGAGCCTGAGAGGCCGCCACCGTGCAGCCAATCCGTCCATCCATACCCCCATACACCCCCACCACACATCCCCACCGCTCCTCCATCCATGTGATCCCTCTGTCTGGCTGGCTGTCTCACAGCAGCGTAGCGTGGCCGCCCTCTCACTCTGCTCGTCGTATCCACCCACCCCCCACTCTCCTCGTCGCGGCGCGGGCGGCGGTCTCCAATGGCGATGGCCTCCACCTACGCGCCGGGCGGCGGGCGGGGGCTTTAGCGCCAGGGAAGTGCAGGGTCCGCGGCCCCGCGGGGCTCGGCTTCGCCGGCCTCCCCCGCCCCCGCCCCCTCGCCCTCGCCCTCGCCAGGCGGATGAGCAGCCCCGTCCCCGTCCCCCCGCCGCCGCCGCCGCCTCCAGGCGGCTGCGGTGCGCGGCGTCGTCCTCCCCGCGGCGCCCGCGGCGCGGCCCGCCACGGCGCCGCGCTTCATCCAGCACAAGAAAGAGGCCTTCTGGTTCTACCGCTTCCTCTCCATCGTGTACGACCACGTCATCAACCCGGGCCACTGGACCGAGGACATGCGCGACGACGCGCTGGAGCCCGCCGACCTGTACAGCCGCCACCTCAAGGTCGTCGACGTCGGCGGCGGCACCGGCTTCACCACGCTCGGCATCGTCAAGCACGTCAACCCGGAGAAGGTCACGCTGCTCGACCAGTCCCCGCACCAGCTCGAGAAGGCGCGACAGAAGGAGGCGCTCAAGGGGGTCACCATCATGGAGGGCGACGCCGAGGACCTCCCCTTCCCCACCGACTCCTTCGACCGATACATCTCCGCCGGCAGGTCCTCCTCCCCCTGCTGCTCCATTCACTTCACTTCACTTCACTTCAGTAGCTCACTTCACTACTGTCCGTATATACCATCCTGTACTACCTGTGCATATTGTGCACATGTTCCATGTTCCAAATTAACGGTGTTGTACTGTTGTGTGCTACGGATTGCTGATTCTCCTGATGCCCTGTCTGTCATGGTACCTTGCAGCATCGAGTACTGGCCAGACCCACAGCGGGGGATCAAGGAAGCCTACAGGGTCTTGAGGTTTGGTGGGCTAGCTTGTGTGATTGGCCCGGTGTACCCAACCTTTGGCTGTCCCGCTTCTTCGCCGACATGTGGATGCTCTTCCCCAAGGAGGAAGAGTACATCGAGTGGTTCGAGAAGGCCGGGTTCAAGGATGTCAAGCTCAAAAGGATTGGACCAAAGTGGTACCGCGGTGTCCGGAGGCATGGCCTCATCATGGGTTGCTCTGTCACTGGTGTCAAGAGACAGAGCGGAGACTCTCCCTTGCAGGTGCCTTTCCCTTTCATTTTGGTAATGGAAAGCGTAGCTATCCGATTCATAGTTAGATATCTCAATGCCTTTTTGGCACATCTCGTTCAGGCTTTAGATTGTTCATTTCCTGCTGTACCTGCAGTAGGTTGGCATTCAGGGGTTTTGGTATAAGTTTTTCTGATTTAATTATTTTTTATGCAGCTTGGTCCCAAGGCGGAGGATGTGAGCAAGCCAGTGAACCCGATCACCTTCCTCTTTCGCTTCCTCGTAGGAACAATATGTGCGGCATATTATGTTCTGGTGCCTATTTACATGTGGATAAAGGACCAGATAGTGCCAAAAGGCATGCCAATCTGAGTGAAGGGGAATGAGCCGCATGGAAGAGAAGATAGCCAACATCCGAATTAGTCTTCTCTATATTAGGCGCTTCCTGTCTGTTTTGTATCACTACCTCTTGTTTTCCTGCTGCTCTGTACTTCTTGTACTGTTGTTCCTGTTTGTGTTAATTAATAATACTAAGACATGAATATTCTCCAGTTTCTTGAGCATGACTGCTTGCAGTGGAAACCTTCTGTAAGCAGGTTATCGGATTTAAATTACATGATGTATAATTTAGTTGGGGAAATTATATGATGTATAATCTAGTTGGTTCTTGGCTCTGCAAAATTCCTTCTTATCATCAATACGATTTCTAGGGCCTATTTTGTTACTCTATGCTCTATCTTTGTTACCCTTGCTGGGTTTCATCCTATAGCTTGCCCCAACTTGCTTATAATTAGAAGCCTTTGGTGTTGTTATTGTTGTTATGCTAAGTGGTACAGAGAGATAGTATCTGATAGCTCTGCATAAAGAGCATGTCTTGTTGGGATGCTACCTGATTTGGTGTCTTTTTTTTTTTTTTTAAATTTAAAAGTTCTATTGCATGGCATGTGCATGTAAAACGAAATTGCTCTAACAACACATTATCATAGTTCATTCATCAAATTTTATACAAATATCAGTGTATTCTTACATATTTTCTGTACATGGCTAGATACATTCCTAATAAACAGTCAGATATTTAGGTCTTTACATAATTCAAGCAGTTATTTTGTTGTCCCCTTCTATGATACAGTTTTGCATCATGCTAATGCAATGATGTTCTGAGACTTGATGCTGTTAAGGCTTCCTCTGAAAGTGCATTTGCTCAGTGGAAGGGGTCGATGGGATGGACCATAAAATGGAAAATTGAAAAAAACTGCTTGTAAGTTTGGCCTTCCCGTGGGACACTCCAGGTGCATCAATGCGCACACTCTTATGCAAATCTATGTGATTAATGCTGTCTTTACCTATTCTGCTTGACACTTGTGCATTATTCTGATTATGATATTTGCCTTTCACAGTTTTATTAAGATCTCTGAAAGATACCCATGCTCGTTTGCTGTAAATTGTATGTGCAGGGAATGGATAGCCTAATATTAGGTCCTGATTGGATTTGGTTCTGTGACAAGATAGTTTTTTTTATGATGACAAGGTATGTTGTTTAATCTATTTGTTGAAGTTGAACCACAGTTCAAACTTCGAAATGTTCTCTTCCATTTAGTTGTCTTTATACTTGTTTCTTACTTTTTTTTTCACTCTTGGACTCTTGGTAGTATGGGTTATTGCATAGCAAATGAACTATAAGTTATCCACATTGACAAATGTGATGGTAGGTATTGATGTAGTATTGTAGTTGTAGCATGGATTTGATTAGCAGACCTACATCAACTCAGTGCTATACAGTCTATCTATCATATTCCAGTATGCCAAAATCCTGGTTCTGGACATAGACTATATAATGGTTGTGTAAGGAAAAGCTGGAGCTCTTTGATATGTTAATGGTTTAATCTGACACCAAATAAAGTTTAAAATTGAAATTATGGATGCAATTAATGCTGACAGTTTTTTACAATATATATAGTTGTATATTAAGAATCACACAATGAACTTGCAGTACAAATTGTTGAATTTTTTTCTCAAATATGCAGGAGAGTTGCACTTCATTTGATTTGATAAATAAATAAGGCAAAGTATAATAATATACATAAAAGATTGGGGTTTCACATATTTATCTTCCAAGATCTACCCCCAACACCAGTTTGGCTGTCTCAGTCCTCTAATATCCTAGTCTCATCTGAAGGCACAGAAACTAATGGCACTCCGTAAGAATAATGTTCTTGAATTGGGTTGGTCTTGGTGACAAGCTGTGTCTGAAGTCTTCTTAATATTTGTAGTTGCTCTGCAACTTCCTTCATTGTTGGCCTTTCATCTCCTTTTGGACTCAGGCAGTGCATGACGAGCTGAGCTAGTTTCTCGAGTACTATCATAACTTCATCATCTACTATTTCAGTGTCCAATATATCCCTTAGCTCATTCTGGTGGAATATCAGTATGAAAGTATGGGATAGTGCTTTTTGCTCGTTAGAAGTATCAATATATATGGCCTTCTTTCTTGTCATAATCTCCAAAAGAACGACCACAAAGCTGTATACATCACTTTTATCAGTTAAGCGGTGACTGACAAAACTCTCAGGGTCGATATAACCTAGAGTTCCTTGGATAAGCATAATGAAATCGTTTTTGTCCATGGGCTTCAGTGCTGATGCTCCAAAATCTGACACTTTTGCATTGTATTTGTTGTCCAAGAGTATATTTAGGGATTTGACATCTCCATGCACAATTGTGCGAGAAGTTGATGAATGAATGTAGGCAAGAGCTTCTGCTGACTTGTAGCGATATTCAATCTTAGATCCAATGGTATTGGTTTTCTGGTATCAGTTGCATGAAGAAACTCAGAGAGTGTACCATTGGAAATGAACTCATACACCAACATTGGCACATCTACCTCCAAGCAGCATCCTAGTAACCTCACTATGTTCCTGTGGTTGATTTGTGACAGGACTATTATCTCATTGACAAATTCTTCTCTGCTGTCATCATTTATTATTTTGGACTTCTTTATGGCAACTTCTTTGTTGTCAGCTAAAGTTCCTCTATAGACCATGCCATGGCCACCACATCCAAGAACATGATCTTCACTGAAGTTGTCTGTGGCTTTCTTTATCTCTTTCTCTGTAAGTATATGAATGGTGTCAACTTGTCTTGATCTCATCTCATCATATAATTTGAGACCTCCATTCTGTTTGAAATAATCATCTTTCTCCCTCCTATGCTTGTTCCGTTGTAACTTCATAACCAGTAAGCACGTCAAAGATACCACCACAACTGCACCTGCACAGAGGCCTGCATGATGATTTTCTTATGATTAGATGCCTCAGAATCCTTGAAAGACATTTAGATTGTTCAAGCCTACTCTCAAGTACAATCCTTACCTATGGCCACCCGTTCAGCTTGGCGAAGCACAGGTCGGCATCCAGAAGCCTCCTTGTGTATTGTGACAGACCCCATTTTCACATGGATATAATTCTTTGTACTTCAGGTCCTGCTTACGTAGCTTGCACTCATCTATATCTGTAGGGAATTATTAAGAAAACAGATTAACATGGATCTAATAAAGAAAAAGAAAACCAAAATGCAATTTAATTTGTTATATGAAGTTAAAAAAAACTTGTACAAGTAACCCAAAAAAAAAATCTTTTGAGTTTTGCCTTCAATTAAAGAGTTGGCTTTCACCACATGCTGGCTAAAATTGTTCCCGCAGTTGCTGTTCTTATGCCTAAACTCTAAACAGAAGCCATTTGAACAAACAATTTACCTTGGCAGCCTCGGGAAAGATAAGGATTTCCCTCATAACCTTGAGAGCAGTTGCAAAGGTACCCTGGCCCATTGCTTGCATCCACACAGTAGCTGTTGGTACTGACACAAGCATAGTCTTTAGGTGCTTTTGCCCCATCTTTTGGACAGGATCCGTTTCTAATGGCCCAGTCACTGACAACCGGAACACCTCTCTTTGCTTTTTCCTTTATGAACCCAAGATGCCCGACAAGGTCCTGCCTCCTGAAGCTGTACCACCCTTCTTCAACAAGCATCGAATAGAAGCATGGATTGAAACTCCACACACTGCTCTGGTTGTACAGTAGCACTGCGAAGTTGGTGAGGTTGGGGGATATGGTGGTCTCACAACATCCCATCCCAGTGCATGGTGCTCCATCAGATGTACTGTTGATTCCTTGGCAGTATGAGTAGCAGCCAGCCACATAAGGGTCTGAGTTGCTATGTGTCTTACCGCCAATGAGCCCCAGGGTACTGCAGCCGATGACCATGAAGTGGTTGCGGGTGGAGGGGATGAATGGTGTGTTCTCCAGGCTGAATTCGGCAGTGTTGTTGTCTGATATGGTGGTGTTTGACGTGAAGCAGTAGTAGCTGACATCGCCATAAACACGCACCTCACCATGCTCCAGGGAGATGTCGATTACCTCTGCAGCACTGGAAGGGTTACCAATCATAGGCCTTGGTGGCTGGAAACTGTCGTTGCAGGTCACAGTAAAGTAGTGGTTCAGGTTGCCTGCAGCACAGCCATCACCAATGCCAAAGGGGTAAGGGATGGACACATTGCCACACTTGTCAGGGCACCCTGGCAATGATATTGCAAGCCCAGAAATGGTGGCTGACACTTTCACCATGAAGGTGATGAGAACCAGGAGGATTGATGCTTCTTCCATGGCTAGAAAGGTATGATGGTCGCTTGCTAACGCGTTGTCTTTGTAACAACCTAGCTAAGCCGGTGCTCTGATGTATACCATGCTGGGCCAGATCCTAGGTTATATGGAAATATATAGTTGTAGCTTATAATGTGATTGCACATATTTGACTAGGCTATCCCTTTGAGATGATGTATGCTGCTGCTGATGCATTGAAATTGATGGATCTGCTGCTAGTTTTGACGATTGTTGTAATTAACTAATATAGTTGAGTTAGCATTAAGCTAAAGACTTTGACTGGACTTAACTGTATAATGTTGTACGGTTGAAAGTTGAAAACGATCCGATCTGATATTCGAATGTACAGATGTCAAAACCTTATCTGGTTGAGAAGCTCCTCTGAAATAGCAAAGGTTGACCCTGATTGGTTTGTTAAATCTGGAAAAGCTATCTCCAGCCTCCAGGTTTGAGCCCCCACTCATATTGTTACAGACAATCCTTGTTTTATGTCGTTGCATCTGGTAGTAAGAGTATATGAAAGCATGCCTAATCCTCTCGAGGAGTTTGAAGTCTTCGTGCGCGATAACAGACTGGATCAAATAAACAATGAAGGATTGACATGGAAACTTAAGACAGCTTAGGCACCAGCAAAGGTGAAGGATAATCATGTTTGATTGACCATTTTGTCTTTGGATAAGTACATTTGTAGGCCTGAAGCCGTCACGTGTTTCTTTGTTTCAGATGATGTTGACTCATCGATCTTCTGTTTTCATGCAGTTCGCGCTGGCAATGAAAAAAAAAAAAAACCGGCTGTTTTTGAGAAGTGAAGGGGAGTCCGGTTATATGTTTCCGTGGTGCTTGGGGAGTGTTTCGTTCTGAGCTTGTGGCCACGTCTTTGTTTGGGCATCTGAAGCTAGAGCGTGCTGAACCAATGGTACAAGCGCATTCTAGTTCTCCTACGTTTTCGAGAAAAAAAAGTTCTCCAGCGTTTTTTAGAAAAACTGCGTTTCGAGAAAAACAAAAGGGGCTGGAGCTATCCTACGAATAAGAAAAACTGCTGCTGCCAGGTTGCTAATGCTGCTCTTCGTCGTTGAGGATTGTAAATTGAGAAGAAGAACCTCCCAACCAACCTATCGGCGGCCTACTTGGCCCAAGCCCACAGAGAATAGGTTTTGCTCATATTGGGCCAGAATACAGATGGGCCGAATGGCTATTCTCACACGGGCTGGAACCTGGAACAGGGCTGTGCGGTCCGCGACTGGGAGACGAGACGGTAGCCCGGGCTCGCGAGTAATTAACCTCTTAATATTTACCCCCGTCGCCCTAACACTAGCGGCCGCACCGCACTCGTCGCCCTCCGCCGCTCGCCAGCCACCGGCGCGCCCAGCGCCGCCCTCCGCCGCGTATCACCAAACCCGTTTTTGCTGCCGATCGATTGGGGGTCCGTAGGACGGTACCCAAGGAAAGAGGCGCCATGAGGTTGGAGAAGTGCTGGTTCTGCTCCTCCACCATCTACCCCGGCCATGGAATCCAGTTCGTCCGCAACGACGCCAAGGTGTCTCTCCTCCTTCTTGTTGTTTCCTTGTCTGATTTGATTGACACAAGGAGCGGGCCCTGGGTTTCATTTATTATTTATTGAATTCAGTTCGATTAGACGATTACTTTGTACAACTTCATATATGCTTTTTTTTATTTCTTTGGTGGGGTCATGGAATGATGGAACCATTACTGAATCCAGACTGTCGGCTGCTTGTATTGAGTCAGCTTCTGTTTCCCAATCGCATATTTTAGTTTCTGGCTCATGACGTTGAATGGAACATGCCCTAGACTTTGTATCTCGTGTTGGTCCTATAAAAATCAATTCACGTGACATGAGCTCGTGTGAGCTTTTTTATTAATTAATGAAGTTTGAATGAATATAAAAATAATGGATTGTTGTGTCTTCCTGTAAGGAACTGGCTTCCTTGATGAATTCAACGAAAATATTAAATACCAAATTGTTAGGTCTGCGATATAAGAATATGTAGGCCTGTTATAGGTCTTCTTAGGAACGTACAGTGTTCTTCAAGGAACGATATGGTATTTTGGAAAGTTTTATGTGCCTAAAATGTGAAACTTTCAGTTGCTGAAGTTGATTAGCTATTAAACATCAAGTTCCCTTGTAAGCACCACGTCGTAGTGTTATATCGGATGGATAGTCAAACTACAAATCTTTAACTGTGATTCCAAGTTGGATCTTTTATCTTCTTGCTGTATTCAAATGAAACTTTTTGTTTAAACTTTATAAAGATTCTTCATTAGCTGTGTTTAAATATGACCCATCAGATTTACGTTCTTCTAGCTTTTTCTTGCCTTAAAAGTACTCTTTTTTCAATTGTATTTTGTTGGTGCCCCCGTAAGACTGATTGATATTTCTTCTCCTTGCCAGATCTTCCGCTTTTGCCGGTCAAAGTGCCATAAAAATTTTAAGATGAAGAGGAATCCTCGTAAGGTTAAGTGGACAAAAGCATACAGGCTTTTGCATGGCAAGGACATGAACAAGGTTAGTAACCACTTTGTTGTTTATGACATGTAATCACTGAAGGTCATATTTCCTTCTATTCATTCAAACCATGACTGATATACTCTGAAATTACCAGGATGCAACCTTTGAGTTTGAGAGGAAGAGGAACAGGCCTGAGCGCTATGACCGCAATTTGACAGAGCAAACTCTGAAGGCTATCCCACTTATTTCAAAGCTTAAGCATGACCGTCTGGAAAAGCACATTTCAAACAGGTTCGTTATTTTACTCTAATTTTGTTGTCTGTTCGATTTTGCAAGGATTTTCCTGTCTGTTTAACATGGAATACATACATCTTTTGATAGACATAAACCTGGTAAACGCAAGGAGATGGAAAAACATTCCAAGGAGCTGGATCAGGACATCGGCATGCTTCCAAAGAAGGTTGTTAGCAACGAGCTCGCGGCTGAAGAAACAAAGATCATGGTCAAAGTTGATCGGCAGAAGACAGAAGATAACGCCATGGAAGAGTAGTGCGCGTGGCATTGTGTTGTTTGCTTTCATGTCTGATGCAGATCTTTTTATTTACCTATTATATATGTAGTTGCTGAAAGATGTTTATATAGTGGATTCATTTACTGAGTATCAGCAAGTTTTCCGTGTGTTTGCTGTGGTACTTGCACTGGAGTTGGTATGTGAGATGTTTCTGATAGTACGTACTATGTTCTGGAATGTAAGTCTGCTTATGTTATTGTCTTGTGAGGCAAATCTCACCCTGAAATCACTCTAGTTTCCGTAGTTATACCAGGCATATGTTTAGTTTATTTTGTTTTTATTATATTGAATTATTGATTGATATATAAAGGCACGATGCCTGAACCAGTATATAGTTGTTAGCTGCAAGTATCCTGGTCCATTTCTTGCATATTATATTTACACAATAGCAGTTAGTCCGTTTATGGTGCTTATGGATGAAAATGGTACGGATATTTATCCGACCGTCCGTTTGACCGAATTCATTTAGATGGGTTTAGATCTGTCCGTATCCGGGTCCGGATATTCAACATCCGATACCGTATCCGTATCCAAATACTCAAATCGTATATTTATGATGTCGATATCCAATGGTATCTTATCCGGCATAGATGACACTATCCGTATTCGAATCGAATCCGGACGAGGAAATATGAAAATAAATGTGGTATCAGTGATATCCGTCCGTATCCGATCCGTTTTCATCCATAATGGTGCTTTTGCCCCATCCATTGGACGCGAACCATTTCTAATGGCCCAGTCAGGAACTGAGTTCGACTCTATCGGAGTCGTTGTGTATGGGTGGGATAAGAAAAATGAAAGTATGTCTCTTTTTCTTAGGGTTTGCTGCTCTACAATAACAAACTGGAAGAAATAAGCAATAGTGGATCGACTCAGAAAAACTGAGACAGCTTACACGAGAAAATGAAGTTGAAACATGTATATTTCATTGATCATTCATATCATGTAAGGATTGGTAATTTATCGTACATAGCTTAGGGCTTGATGTCGTGTTCGTTTATCTTATCAGCCGAACTTATCAACCATTCAAACAGTATTTTTCTCTCACACCAAACTAGTTGGTTTGTCTTATCGCTGACTTATTCCACTAGCCGAACATCCCTCTATCGCAATTTTTTTTTTTTTTTTTGCAAGCCATCATGTGCTTTGACTTATTGGTGTCCTCTCACTGATGACATATATATAAGAAACAGTGTAATAATAGTAAAAACCGTCATGTGTATAATGCTCATTTTTCCTTTTTGCGATTTTGTTACCTCCTCCGTCCGTTCTAAATTAAATCGTTTTGTTTCTCTTAGATATAAAATTAATCTAAATATATAGTAATAACTATTTTCTCCATTCTAAATTATAAGATATTTTAAACATAAAAGTTTTTTTAGAGCTTTATACTCTAGAAAAGTCAAAAACATAAAAGAGAAAGTATGCATAAAGAAAAAATCAGAATAACTTATAACAAATGAATCAAGGATCTTATTATAATTGACGCTGATGACTCGAACTGTGTATATAATTAATCGATACAAGGCCATAACGATGGGCCTTGCTCATAATGGGCCGGCTGAAGACGCCGAAAGAAACAGTTTTGTCATGGGCTATGCCACCGCGGCTGCCACTTGACGGGCCGGCGGCCGGCCACCTTGTGGGCCGCGGTCCGGTCTCGCTCACATCGCCGGCTGGGACGAAAGCTGTCGTCGGCCGGCGGGAGGCTTCGGCAAGCCGGCTGCGGTGGCGCCTGGCGGAGCCTCTCCATAATAAACGTCCGAGCGCGCACCCAGTCGCCGCCGCCATCCCGTACAGCCGCATCGCCCTCGCGCGCCTCCGTCTCCTCTGCTCCCCTTTGCGCCCCGCTTTGCCTCTCCTTCTCAGTCTCAGACGAGCTCGACCCGGCCCACCCGTGCAAGCTGTGCTCCTACACCTCCCTCCTCTTCTGCCCTCTCAAGTGAGCACGAGCGTGGTTCTAAGTCCTTACTCGAATAATCACCTTATATTTGCATTTTGACATGCTGAAAAATGTCTGCCTTTTGCAGCTGTGACGAGCTCGCTGTAAACTGATGTACTGGCCCGGAACGGATAGCCTGAGGCTTAGATCCTGACGATTGCATATCTACAGTCTACTGGATTTGGTTCTATGATAAGGTTTGCTGCTTAACCTGTCTGTTCAACCACAATTCAAACTGCTTTCTCCATGTGTTTGTAGCTGTTTCTCTTTCGGTAGAATAAGATAAGATACTGCATACTGAATAAACTGCAGTTAACAATGATGTTTAATCCAGTATGTCCAAATCCTGGATCTGTAGAAAGGTTGTGCTAATGAATGTGTGAGAAAATAAAATCTGAGAATACATGTACATGTGAGAAAGTTAACTCAAGCCCAAATAGAGTTTAAATTTAGACTGTGGATGCAGTTAATTCTGACAGATTACAGCACATGAGTGATGATTTTGATGTTCACACAGACAAACGTATGGCAAGTACATAAAACAACTTTTATGCATCGCAAAATTAAACCATCATACGAAATTGGGGCGACCTTGCATGTAGCTGTCCTGCAAAGGCTACCTCCAACACCAGTATGGTTGTCTCAAAGCTCTGCTCTTCTGTTTCGTCTGAAGGGATATAGGCTGATGGCCCTCCTTAATAATGTCGAGCCTTCTCAACATTTGCAGTCGCTCTGCAACTTCCTTCATCGTTGGCCTCTCATCTCCTTTTGGGCTCAGGCAGTGCACCGCAAGTTCAGCCAGTTTCTGAAGTACTATCATTATTTCTTTCTGTACTATTTCACTGTCCAAGATATCCCGGAGCTTCTTCTGGTGGAACATCTGTATGAAGGTATGAGGTAATGCTCTCTTTTCATTAGAGGTATCAGTGTATACAGCCTTCTTTCTTGTAATTAACTCTAAAAGAACAACCCCGAAGCTGTATACATCACTTTTGTCACTTAGACGCTGACTGACAAAACTCTCAGGGTCAATATAACCAAGAGTTCCTTGGATAAGCATAATGAAATCATTTTTGTCCATGGGCTTCAGTGCGAATGCTCCAAAATCTGACACTTTTGCATTGTATTCTTCATCCAAGAGTATATTGAGGGATTTGACATCTCCATGCAGAATTGTGCGTGAAGTTGCTGAATGAATATAGGCGAGAGCTTCTGCTGACTGTGTAGCAATCTTCAACCTAAGATCCAATGGGATCGGTGATCTTCTTTCCTTGTCATGAAGGAACTCAAAGAGGGTACCATTGGAAATGTACTCATACACCAACATCGGCAAATCTACCTCTAAGCAGCATCCTAGTAACCCTACAATGTTCCTATGGTTAATTTGTGATAAGATTATTATCTCATTCACAAATTCTTCTCTGCTGTCATCATCCTTTAGTTTGGACTTCTTTATGGCAACTTCTTTCTCATCATCTAAAGTTCCTCTGTAGACCATTCCACGACCACCACGTCCAAGAACATTATCTTCACTGAAGTTGT